>JAEQBH010000810.1:0-171188 GCA_016808115.1 Tetrastigma voinierianum
AGCATTTTGTTTGCTGTTAAGCTTGGTGCTCTGATATCATATTTTGAAAAAGAGTTATATTATTATTGAAAGAGTTGATATATGATATATATATACCAATATAAGGACAAAAAGGTAACAAGATAACACTAATAAATGGAAATCTTAAATATACTCTAATACTCATCACCTCTCCCTTTTGATTGTCCCTCTTATAAAACTAACCCTAAAACCCTCTAAGGAAATTATCACACACCTTCCCAAAAAAAAGAAGAAAATAAAATAAAAAAGTAGAATCCAATCAAATAAAATCAAAATCTAATAAATGTAAAATTAAAAAATTAAAAAAAGAATATGAGCCCAAATTTGGTTAACTAATTTTGAAAATATTCCTAATTGGTGTTGCGTGTGAGAGAGACACGTAATCTTCCTAAATACCCATTTTATCAACTGATTGAAAAAAATGATACTCTTTAACAATAATAATAATCATTATAGTTGTCAAAGAAGGACGATGGCATTAAATTAAAATCTCTTTACAAGATTTGAGTCTTAGCTTTTCTTATTGGTCTAGTCTAACTGAAGCTTCAAATTATGAGTCATTTAATACAGGCTATGCATTCAGTAAATAAATGTTATGGAGAAAATAGCTGATGGGCAAGAGTACTTGATTGAATGTTCAGCTTGACTTTACAATTTTGTCTGCACCAGGCTGCGGGTTTAATTTTAATGAACGTATTTTTTCTTTCTCAGTTTGATTTACCTTCAACGCTGGTTTAACAAATTTATAAATTTCATGATATACCACGTTGGAAATAATTGAAATATGACTTACAAGTGGACTTTTATTTTACAGAAAATAATTCATTTTTTATTCTTTAAATTATCAAAAAAAAAAAAAACACACGAATGGAGGCTACACATCTTGTTTCAAAAAATATATGAGAGAGTGTGCAAGAAAATAAAATAGAGAGAAAAATGTTAGAGGCTACAGGCTGCTCATGAAGGGCCAAGGAAGCAAGATCCATGGTTACATTTCGCGAGGTACTAATCAACGACCAAATCTCAAGAATCATCGATTGGCGAATGGATTGTGTGTGCTACAAGGTGTGGTGAAGGTGGGGACGCGGAAGTCGAAAGCATGAGCGTGCAGCAGCTGCAAGGCCGAGGCGGATAGATCACACCATGACCATTGAGATCGCCATGGTCGTCTCGCCACGATTGCTCGATCGATCGATAGATGAAGTGGCTGTGCGAATTAACCAAAGCAAAGGGTCGAGGGAAGCGAATGCAAGCCGAAGGAACCACAATTTTCATTTGGGCATCGACTAAGAAGCGTTCAAACACCAAAAGTAAATAGAGTTGCATGTAGAGCTCATCAAAGTCAATCGAGACAATCATAAGGGCTAGAGAGTCAATATTGTGCTCGACATCTTCATAAACTCTATAATAGTTTGATTACTCTTGTTAAGGAATGGTAAGCAATCTCGTGATGGGTCATGATCCGTTCCACTAAGGAGACAAATGTCTTTTCAGAGTAGTCCAGCACGAGAGGTGGTGGTGGCGGTAGATAAACCGCATTAGGGTGGCGTGATATGTAATTCAACAATTCGTATTGAGAAGCAATTAGTCTGCTCGAGCCAAATGAATTGGTTCAATTGGGAGAGGGATGGGCTTCGCCAAAGTTATTATGTTTGAGAACACTGACTTTCAGATTGGACAAGCCAAGTAAATCATACCCGAATAGGAGAGACATGAATTATAGCCGCCACATGTAATAATTCGTGGTTGTGAATTTTAGTGTTGTCTGAGCATTGATATTGAGAACAATTAAATTTTGAGACGTATTAGTCCCGATCAAGATGGACGGACGATGAGGAGGCACGACGGTAGTGATGGAAGAAGACTCTTTGGCAATTGAAATGACAATGCATAAAGGTTATGGATCATGATGGGCTACGTACACAATTAGGTTAGCATTTCATTGTTGTTGCTTGTGCTCTGATATCATATTATGAAAAGAGTTATATTATTATTGAAAGAGTTGATATATGATATATATATATATATATATATATATATATATATAGTAGTATATATATATATATATATATATATATATATATATATATATATATATATATATATATATATATACTCAATATAAGGGACAAAAGGTAATAAGATACTGATAAATGAATCTTAAATATACTCTAATGCCCATCACCTCTCCCTTTTGATTGTCCCTCTTATAAAACTAACCCTAAAACCCTCTAAGGAAATTATCACACACCTTCCCAAAAAAAAGAAGAAAATAAAATAAAAGAGAGAACTATCAAATAAAATCAAATTAATAAATGTAAAATTAAAAATTAAAAAGAATTTATTCAAATTTAGTTAACTAATTTTGAAATTATTCCATCATTGGTGTTGCTCATGAGAGACACGTAATCTTCCTAAATTCTATTTTATCAACTGATTGAAAATGATACTCTTTTTAACAATAATAATACACCATTATAGTTGTCAAAGAAGGACGATACATTAAATTAAAATCTCTTTACAAGATTTTTGAGCCTTAGCTTTTTCTTCTCTTGTTGCTCCATAGTCTAACTCTTGAAGTCAAATTTTGAGTCATTTAATGTTGTATTAAGTGTACCCAGTAAAATAACAAGGAGAAACACTACACTGATACGGGCAAAGAGTACTTGATTACCTTGTTCCTGCACCCAGGCTGCGTTTAATGTAACAACGTATTTTTTCTTTCACTTTGATTTACCTTTCAACGCTGGTTTAATAAATTTCATGTAACCTTTAATGTGATACCACGTTGGAAATAATTGAAATATGACTTACAAGTGAACTTATTTTTACAGAAAATAATTTATTTGTTTATTATTTAAATTATCAAAAAAAAAAAACACGAATGGAGGCTACACATCTTGTTTCAAAAAATATATGAGAGGGTGTGCAAGAAAATAAAGCCTAGAGAAAAACACGGTTAGAGGTGGCGTATGGCTCATGAAGGGCCAAGGTAGCAAGATCCATGGTTACATATGAAGCAACCTGGGGGACCAATCACCAAATCCGAAGAATCATCAGATTGAGTAATGGATTGTAGTGTGGCGAAGGTGCGTGTGAAGGTTGGGCGTGAAACCCCGGCAGAGCGGTGAAAGAGTTGTGCGCCGAGGTGGATAGATCACACCAAACCATTGAGATCGCCATGGCGCGCCGGTCTCGCACGATTGTTCGATCGACAATGGGATGATGGGCGAAGACTAACTAAGGCAAAATGTGGGCCTGAGTAGAGGCGAAGCGTCAAGGAACCAAAATTTCATTTTGCCTTAGATTAAGTAGTTGCTTAAATAATTCCTCAAAAGTAACTAGAGTTGCATGGAGTGCTCATCAAAGTCAACCGAGACATCATATGGGCAAAGAGGGTCAATATCGCGTTCGAAGACCGCATATACTTATAATAGCTTGATTACCTGGCCGAAAGCAATCGGGAAGGTTTTGGTGATGGGCCGCGATCCGTCCGCATCAAGGAGAGACAAGATGTGGTGGTGGTAAAGATAAACTTGGCTGGTGGTGGCAACATGAACTCCACACTGTATCGAGATGCAATTGGTCTTGTTTCGGTTTCAAAGAATATGGTTCCTGATTTCCGAGAGTGGATGTGGCATCTAAGTAAAGTTATTAGTGCTCTGAGGACACTAATTTTGAGCGTGACGGCTAAGTAAATCATAATTCGAATCAGAGAGATGTGAATTATAGCCGCTTGATTTAATAATTTGTATTGTGAGTTTTAGCGTTGTCTCAAAGATTGATATTTAGAACAATTCAAATTTGAGATCGTATTAGCCCCAATCAAGATTGATGGATGTTGAGGAGGTACGACGGTAGTGATGGAAAAAGACTCTTTGGCAATTGAAACGACAAAGACAAAGCAGGATCATGATGGGAGGCTATGGCAACCACTGTGGCTAGCGTTTGTTTGGTGTTAAGTTTGAGTTTTGACAACAATATTATAAAAGAGACTTATATTATTATTGAAAGAGTTGATATATATATATACCAATATAAGGAATAAAAGGTAATAAGATGACACTATTAAATGGAAATCTTAAATATACTCTAATTCACAACACCTCTTCCTTTTGATCGTCCTTCTTATAAAACTAACCCTAAAACCCTTTAAGGAAATTATCACATAGCGTCCTAAAAAAAAGAAAAAAATAAAAGAAAAAAGGAAAATCCAATCAAATAAAACAAAACTAATAAATGTAAAATTAAAATTAAAAAGAATATGAGCCCAAATTTGGTTAACTAATTTAAAATATTCCTAATTGGTGTTGCATGTGAGAGAGACACGTAATCTTCCTAAATACCCATTTTATCAACTGATTGAAAAACATTAATTTTTAACAATAATAATAATCTTTATTGTTGTCAAAGAAGGACGATGGCATTAAATTGGTAAATCTCTTTTTACAAGATTTTGAGCCTTAGCCTTTTTCTTCTTGGTTGGTCTAGTCTAACTTGAAGCTTCAAATTATGAGTCATTTAATGTTGTATTAAGTGCATTCAGTAAATAAATGTTGTGGAGAAAATAACGATGGGCAAAGAGTACTTTGATTGAATGTCAGCTTGGACTTACAATTTTGGCTGTATCAGGTTGTGTTTAATTTTAATGAATCATTTTTTCTTCACATTTACCTTTCAACGCTAAGCTTTGAATAAATTTATAAATTTCATGATATGTCAATGTTGAAAATAATGAAATATGACTTACAAGTGGACTTTATTTTACAGAAAATAATTTATTTGTTTATTATTTAAATTATCAAAAAATACGAATGACGCTACACGTCTTGTTTCAAAAAATATATGAGAGAGTGTGGGGGGTGTTCAACAAGGTTTTAATGGCCACGAGCTAGTTTAGCGTGCATATCCCACTTTGTTTCTGATTTTTTTTTTTGTCCCAAGATATATACCCCTTACATTTACTTATGTAAACATTCATGCCCATCTTATTAAAAAAAGTCATAATCAGGTTAGAAATTTTGATAAATATAGGGTGTTTTAATAGGGTTTTACCAGGTGATTTAACCCGCATTTGTCCTATGATAATGGTAGAGGCATGACTTAGTTATGGAAGTAAAAGTTAAGTATATCTTGGGCCTGGAAAAAAGTTCAAGAGTAAAATGGGATATTCACGCAAATTGTGCACCTTAACCCTCAATATTTTACATAGATATTATCACCTTTTGCTGCGTTTCAATTTTCAGAACCAAGTAGAACGATGGGGGACCTGCACATGGATGCATCACAAGATCAACACTAGATTGATGCAGCAGAGAAACTGGAAGAAGGACGAGGTATTATCATCCATGATCCTCCTAATTTCGCAGTCGGTGAGCCCATTGATGATGGAAGAAGGGAACAATGGAGGCAGTATGTAGAACATCGACGTCGGGTTTTTCCGCCAAATTATGATACCTGCTTCAATTTCATCAATTTCGTTTTCAGCTTCAAATTCATCAAGCTTCTAATCAAAGTGATGTTGGGTATCCTATTCTTGGGGCTAGGTAGGACACACAACCCCACCCCCCCACCCTTTTTTTTTTTTTTACTACAACAAAGATATTTCAGAAGAATAAATATTTGTGTTCTATATATGTGGTTGAAAGGGCCAAGTTATATAAACAAGATATAGCGGAAGAAAGAGAAGCATATTTGGTCTGCCAAGGTCATGCACAAACTACTTAAACAAGATAAAAAATACAGTTACGATGGAACTGCAAAGAATCCTCAGTACACTGAAAGAACAATGCTCACGATCTGGTGGAAAGTGAACAAACTCGAGTGCTGCTTGTACGTTCTTTTTAGCTTTTATTAATTGGGCTAAGGTATTATTAGTTTTTTTCTTGTAGGATTAAGGGGCTATTAATTTAGTTCCTATTTTTATGAACAAATTTTAAAAACTGGAACCAAATAGGCCTAAATGTTCATATTTTGTGTTATGCCAACAGAAGTTTTGATGCGAATAATGTTAATTCTGTAAGATCCGAGAAATTCAAATTTCTAAAACAATGGCAAAATCGTAATTTCGATTACAAAATTGTTATTTCGGTTAAAAATCCGGAATTTATTCTCTAGATCTTGGATGACGAAACGGATTTCATCGTTGGAATCGTCTCGCGAAATCTAGCTAGCACGTCAAATTTCGAGACGTCAGAGCATAATGCTGCGCATCGCGGTCGTGTCAGAAACGATTTTTTGATGCGATGAAAGCTCACATATAATACTTATCATGTGCCATAAGTGAAGTATAGGGAATGATAAAGATGGACGGTCAGATAGTATCGAATGTCAAAACCGAGAAAAGAGGGATATAACGGATTAATAGAATCGTTTAAGTCATAAAAGACAAAATAAATTAATAGAACTTGTCTTCTCCACTAAACCAAGAGCAAATGTGAACTGGGGAGGGATGATGCAATGTGACGAAATGGAGCTCTTTTGTGAGCCGGTATGCCTCATTTCTCTAAAATATCGCAGACGATCCACCGTCACAGCCTTCGGGACAAGAAGGAAAGTCGCCGCAGGAGAGGCTTCGCTGCGTGGGTAAATCGGATTTAGGAATTTCCTCAAACTCCGAGAGTTAGGGTTTCTCCCTACTTGGGTTTTACACTCATTGCGTTTTCAACCAGCTGTTAGCTTGACTCGAACGAAGTCGCTTGATCGGTCCCAAAACTTGGGATCGAATTGTTTGAATTTATTGAATCCAAAAATGTCCAGCCGTGACCGTGAGGGGCTGTTTGGGTGTTTTTATTTCACAAATTATGTGATAAACTCACGCTGATTGGAATGAGGTCGAATGACCATGGAAACCCGTTCACAAAATGAACCGACGATTGGTAATTTTTCGAATAGTAACCGAGGGTTTCACTATTCCCGAGAATAGTGTTCACAAAAATATATTTTTGTGTGAAAATGTGTTTGGTCGAGTGATTCAAATCGAATTGCTCGTATTTGATCATTAGCCCATGTGAGCTAATTTTGATGTGATGAAATGCGAATTACATGGAACATGATTGTGTAATTGAATTTATGTGAATATATGCATGTTTATATATTTACATGTGACATAGACTGTAATGAAATTTGTATCATGCATTCCATATGCACTGGGAGAACCCTAGGACGATAGGAGTGAGTGCATGAAGTGAGTCTAGAGAAAATGGTTCAGAGGGTTGTCTAAAAATGTTAATTATCGGAGGGTAGTCCATACTAAAAATATCAATCGTCGGAGACGGCCCAATTGATATAAATCGGAGGAGTAGTCATAAATAATATCAATCGTGAGCTTATTGAATTGATATATATATATATACACATCGGAGGGTTGTCCATAAACAAAAATAACATAATAATTCTCATACGAGGCTTGGCGAGGTGTGAGGGAGTCGATGAGGGACTCGGGTCTGAGATGTCAGTTAGACATTCAAGTAGGATCGTACATTTGCTTGAATGAGTGCTTATTTTGGAGCATTACCTTTGCACTTAGGTGGAGAGTAGCCCACTTCGGGTGATTCAGCAGGCATTAGCTCCTGCAATCGAGGATCTTATTTCTGGTGCGGGAGTGTGCGGGAGATGGCTCGTCCTGAAGTAGGAGTTTGTCAGCCCGGGTTGTGGCTTTGATGATTTTTAATATATGTGTTGTATAAGGTAAAACATTTGAACTCTTAGAACTATTATTGGATATAGTTGGATTCATAGTTGAGTATGATTTATGGGTGTGTTCATGGGCAGGGCCAAGTGACCGTTTACTCATGTTGTGATTATATTGGGTACATTTGGGATAGGTTTCATCTACGAGGTGTTGTATTTGAGTGAGCTCCAGAGTACAGGAGACTGCGCTTGATTTTACAGTGGCGTCGGGTAACAGGCATCACTTGTATTCAGATGGGTTGACCAGTGAGTCCAACGGACCCACCCGGGTTTAGGCGTCTAAGATCGAAAACATAAAGCTAAAATAGTACATATAAAGATACACTGCGATTTAACATGGTTCACCAACTTGTTTATATATATGAATGAGAGAGCATCTTTTTACTATACCATAGAGAATACAACAAAGGATAGAATTACATACAATTATTGGGTTCTCAAAACATCCTGTGTTTCCTCACTCCGTGTGTTTCATACCTTGAGTATATATTGAGTCCACCCGAAACCACTAAGTATATATTGAACCATTGGGCCACAACTCGTGTTTATAATCTTTCCAAAACATGCATTATTAACTTGTGTCCCCTCTGTCATTAAATCCTAGGATTTGCCTGTTGAAGAATAATAATAATGCAGGAAGATAAAGGAATAAGACTGCAAAACGGAAACTTTTATTTTGCTCCAATAACAATCTAAATTACATCAACTAAATCAAAGCAGATTAAATAGGTTGATAAACTTAAAGTCATGGGTTCAAACATTACTGACTTGGAGACATGGGTATAGAACGTGGGTTGGAGGATAGTGGATGAGGAAATGGGGATGGTGTGCAGAACATGTGGAGAAGCGGGTGGCCCAAATATCAAAATGACCTTCAGGCGAAATATAAAGTGGAAATAGTGAGTGGGCGTGACCACTAATTAATTCATTTGACTAAGTAAAAAATCATAGTCACACGCTTCTTGCTCTTGGAAAATCAACTAGCAATCCTTAACCAAATTGCTTGACAAGGCGATCTGATGGTTGTAGCTGTAATACGCCGATGATGACAAAGCTACTATGACTTACTTCTTTGAGATCAGCCAAATAGCACCACTACCAAGTGAAAACATATAGCGGAAATTACTCTTCTGTCTTCGAACAACTTGGCCCGATCACTTTGTCGATTAAAATAAAAAGTTTCAAAAAAATATGAGAGAGTGTGCAAGAAAATAAAATAGAAAAAGCACAGTTAGGCGATTATGCGGCTCATGAAGGCGAGTGGCAAGATCCATGGTTACATGGTGAGAGGCACGAGTCGATGACGAATCAGAGAGAATCATCGAGTTGGACTAATGGACTATAGTGTGGGCGTAAGGTGTAGTGAAGGTTGGGCATGAAGCTCGAGCAGGAGCGGATGAAAGAGTTGCAAGTGCCGAAGTGGATAGAGACACAGCCTTTGCGACGAGTGCTTTCGAGTTATACCACAAATTTAATAACTTGCAGAGGTAGTGACTATGCCCTGACCTAGGTAGTGGAGCTGGACATGGAGACAATGGAGAAATGTGGTTGGTATTGTTGTGGAGGGAGGGAGGGGGGGGTGGGGGTGGGTTGGGTGGAGTGTTGTCGAGTAGGGGCCATGACTATTGAGATCGGCCATGGTCTTTGTCCGTCATGATTGTTCGATCACTTGATGGGATGAGGGCTAAGTTGAATTAACCAAGGCAGTGGTCAAATTGGAGGCGAGTGATACTGAAGGAACCAAAATTTTCATTTAGGCCTCGTAATTAAGTAGTTGTTTAAACAATTCCTCAAAAGTAACTAGAGTTGCTCGAGCTTGTAGGGCATGAGATATGTTTTAGTAGGTTGGGCCAAAGTCGTTCAAGACACGGATGGAGAGCTCATCAAAGTCAATTGAGACAATCATAAGGGTAAAAGAGTCAATATTGTGTTTAACATCTTGCATATACTCGATAATAGTCTGATTACCTTGCTGAGGACTAGTAAGATTAGCGATGGAGTGTGATCAGATCCGCCTTAGAAGAGACAAATGTCTTTTTTCGAGGTAGTCCGTACGACACGAGATGTGGTGGTGGTAGAGATAAAAAGCGCATTAGAGATTGTGGATACAAACCCAACAATTGCATTGAGAAGCAATTGGTCTTGTATGAGCCAAAGAATATGGTTCAGGTTGGGGAGAGGGATGTGTGGGCAAGTTATCGATTCGAAGGACATGACTTTGAGCTGTATAGGAGAAACGTGAATTATAGCTGCCACACGTAATAATTCGTGGTTGTGAGTTTTAGCGTTGTCTGAGCATTGATATTGAGAACAATTAAATTCTGAGACGTATTAGTCCCGATCAAGACTGACGGACGATGAGGAGGCACGACGGTAGTGATGGAAGAAGACTCTTTGGCGAATTGAAGCAGCGAGACGGTGTTATGGGATCATGATGGGCGGTGGCGGCGATAGGAGTTAAGCGTTTTGTTTCAACTGTTAAACACGGTGCTAGATACCATATTATGAAAGAGACTTATATAATTATTGAAAGAGTTGATATATGATATATATATATATACCAATATAAGGACAAAAAGGTAATAAGATAATACTAATAAATGGAAATCTTAAATATACTTTAATGCTCATTGTAATACCCCAAAATATACCCTAGCAGTTTTCGATATGTTTAGGGTATTTTGTAAGCGTAATTTGAATGTTTCGTGAGTTAAATGCGAAACATGGAAACGAGAGACCCGGAAATTTACAGATTTAGGTGAATATGTAAGTGTCCAAAAGGGACTTAAAAGTCATAAGTTAACAGATTGATGCCAAAATAGAAATTTAATAAGTTGTAAGGATTCAAGGCAATTAGAGAAAAGATGGAATAGAAATAATAATGAGTTAAGGGCTTAAGTGCAAAAATGAGAAAGTTAAAGTAAAATGAGTTTTTGACTTGGCGAACATGGCCTTAACAAACCTTGAATAAGAGAAGACCAAATTTGGTCTCCCGAAAGAGGCAGTAGAGAGGGAGAGAAGAGAAGGAGAGAAGAAGAGGAAGGAAGAAGAAGAAGAGGAGAAGAAGAGAGACCATGATCAAAAAGGTATGGAACTAACAGGTATGGATTACGTTATGGATCATATGGATTTTGTATGGGATTACAGAAAATTTAGGAGTTCCAAATGCAGGGTTTTGTTAGGATTTCATCTGAACCAAGATGTATTGAAATTAGGGTTGGTAAGAGCCCCATATGGTATAAGATAGTTGCCAAGATCCTCTTTTTTTAAATTTGGATTCATGGGTTAACTGAAGTAATTGAGTTAGGGTTTAGAACAAACCTAACTAATCATCATATTTAGTTGAGTATGGGTCGTAACCCGTATTAGAATAGTTTTGGGATAAATTCATAGGAAAGTTTTGAAGAAAGATAGGTAATGAAAGATGAATTGAGTAAAAGTGAGATTATAAGATGAATTTGGTGTGGTTTTGAGGTGTAAGATAAGTATAGAGTTGAATTGGGTAGAAAAATATGGAAAAAGTGCAGAAAAGCCCACATTATGGGCAAATTTCGATAACCTGTACATGTAGTGCCCTGTTTTTTTGTTTCGACCAGTTTTCGTATTTTAGCCATAACTTTCTCATTTATTATCCGATTTGAGTGATTCAAGTTTTTTGGTTAAAACCAAGACTTCAAGGAAGAACCAAACATCCTCAAATAGGTACCTTAAAATTACGCCTCCTAGGTAAGCGTAAATTAACCAAGTGGGGCCACGTCGCAGTAATTACGCCGGAGTTTGATCATAGAGTAGTCCGGGTTGTTCGGACGTAGCTTGAGTTTCGGTGCTCCGAATTGGGTGATTCAGTTGGAGGAGAGCCCTTAGCTGTAGCTTTAAACAGTACAAAGAACCAGTGTCAAATATGGAGACTAGGCACTGGAAAATGAATATTACAAACTGTCCCTCGGGTAAAATCGGTAAACCGACTAGTTAACATGAAAATGTCATAACTTTAGTTTGGATGCTTCAATTGGAATGATTCCAATTTCTGAGTAAAGTAGATTCATAAAGGGAATAGAATATATGAATGATGTGTGAATACATAGACATCATCTTTGTACAAAGTATATAAAATGCCATATGGAATAGGCATGAAACATGAACATGAACACAAAATGTGATAAGTAGAACTTGTATGGATCTTTGGAGTTTGGTATGGATTCTTGTATGGAATTTGTAAGGATCCTTGGTTTTATATAGAATATGTGTGGAGTTATAGGATTTGTACCTTGGTATAGGGTTCTTCCCTCTTTGATTTGTGGTTTTTGGTTTTGAGTATGGAAATTAAATTTATGTATGGTTTTGTATGGATGGTTATGAGTTGAGTGTGAATTTGTGGACTTTTATATGAAATCCCTCATTAAGCTAAGATTTGAGGTGTTAGTGAAATTACTTGTTAGGAGTATGGAAGTCTAGTTTTATTTTTGTATGGAAAAGTATGGAAGTATAGGCTTTAGTATGGAATGTTTGGTATCTACTATCATCATTTTACACACTTAAGAGTAGGGGATCGATACATTGAATGTTGGTTTAGTACTAGGAGAGAGAAAATGATGTGGGTTTGTTTTTAAATCTTGTTAGAAGACCCAATTATGAGCTATTTTCAGTTTCATGCTGATTCCTAGTAACCCACACCTCTGTTTGGTTGTTGAGAAAAGAAAAGAAATTTTGAATGGAGTTGTATCCTTATTGACATAGGGTATTTCATGATTTAAGTAATATATTTGAGTTCTATACCAAAGGAGCACTTCTATGGTTTGAGTTTTTCGTCCAATTAGGTAGTTAACGAAGACCTTGCTTGGTTGGATGGAATTGAGATTTGTTCCAAACATACCGTTTGTTTGATATACTTGCAAAGTGGTTTAAATGAACTTAGTGCATGGATTCTAAACTATACAATCAACTCAGGAATAGATTGGAACTTTCCAAATAACCAAAAAGGCGACCTTGATTAGGTGAGGATTGAAGAGCTATGTGAAAATTACCATAAACCCATTTTTGATGAATTTGGGTATAAAAGAACCCTACTTGGTATATTGGTTGTGTTTTGGACTTGGGTTGGTTGATTGTAGTCCTCAATTGAGGAATATTTGTATTAAGGAAATATTGGGGTTTTAGGGGAGATACTGTCAAAATTTCTTCGTTAGGACTCCGTTTTGGGTGTTCTTAGACTCTATGGAAAGCCCTTTGAGTCTAGAATCCATCCATATATAGCTTGATACAATATTGAGCTTACAAGAAGTCCAAAAATGACAAAAGACATTAGCTAGCTAGTACTTCTTTACCAGTGCTTTGCAAGTTGCTGATTTTCTTCCCGACTTGTATTGCATAACTCCTTCGATTGGGGACTCCGTTTGAGTGTTCCTTGGACTCTATGGAAAGCTCATTGAGTCTAGAATCCATCCATATATAAGCTTGATACAATATTGAGCTTACAAGAAGTCCAAATGACAAAAGACATTGGCTGCTTGCTCTTCGCAATTGCTGCAAGTTGCTGATTTTTCTTCCTGACTTGCAATGTGCATAACTCCTTCGTTAGGACTCGGTTTTGGGTGTTCTTGGACTCTATGGAAAGCCATTGAGTCTAAAATCCATCATATGGAAAGCGATACAATCTTGAGCTTTTAATAAGTCAGAAAATGACAAAAGACAGTGGCTGCTTCTGCTACTACAGTTGCTGCAAGTTGCTGATTTTCTTCATGGCTTGCAATTTGCATAACTCTTTCGTTAGGACTCCGTTTTGGGTGTTCTTGGACTCTATGGAAAGCCCTTTGAGTCTAGAATCCATCCATATATAGCCTGATACAATATTGAGCTTATAATACACCTGAAAATGACAAAATACAGTAGCAGCTGCTGCAAGTTGCTGATTTTCTTCATGGCTTGCAATTTGCATAACTCATTCGTTAGGACTCCGTTATGGGTATTCTTGGATTCGATGGAAAGATCATCGAGTCTAGAATCTAACCATATGCTATTTAATGGCATTTGGTGCCCACATCATGTCTGAAAATTGAATTGTTGTTTCAAGTGTACTATTAAACCTTGGATTTAAAGTTAATTGGAATACATGGTAGAAAGGATGTAAATATGAACAAGAAACTGTAATATGTAGATTTGATATGTAAGGAGTATAGATAAGAAAAGTACCTACAGGTATCAAAGGAAGAATCTCTGTTAAACACTCCTAAGGAGAATAGGACAATCGATAAAGAAACGAGAAAAACATCTGATATATGAATGTATAGGTATAAGTCATAAGATATGATAGTAGATAAAGTATGAAGATATAAGTTAACAAGATATAGATGTTACAAGTAGAGGACATGATATGAATAAGAGTATATGATATGAATATATGATTGCCATACATAAACGAATAGATGGAACATGATAGGAACACATGAATGAGTAAGCATACATGATAGAAATATAGAAAGTACATGAATAGCTAAATCATGATGAAAGCATAAAGGATATGATGCATAAATGATATAAAGGGATATGAATAGATAAGATATATATATGAATATATGAATATAAGAGTGCATAGATGCATTCATGATATGATAGGATTACATATATAATCTGAAGACAAAACTAAATGATAGAAAAGATATGAATACGTATTGTAAAGAAGAAATAGGAAACGACAATGCGAAGCTAAGAAATATGTGAAGGTACCGGGCAAAGAATAAATAATAGTGTATATCTCATCGGCATACATGATAACAATAGTTATTCATGATGAATATATCTGAAAAATGTAATAAAATGGATTGTCTGCTTAGAACTGGTAGAGGGATAGATTGGCATGCCTATTAGGGGAAAATAAGTCGCGACCTCTGTCCAGTTAGCCGTTGGAGTCATTCGGCTCCTTCGGGCCCTTATAGATGGTCATTGTCGCTGTGTGCCAGCGCCTTCGGGCCCTTATAGATGGTCTTGTCTCGCCGCAATGATAACGGCGCCTTCGGGCCCTTATAGATACGCCCATTTCGCCACAGTGATCTGGCTAACCAGACCCTTATAGTTTCCTTTATCCCACTTCTAAGGTTTATCACGGACATGAAACATAAAACAAATGATTTGCGTATGACATGTGAAAAGATATTATATGATCGAGAAACATAGCACTACTATGTGATATTAAGTTCTGTGACATGAGTTATACGATCGATATGATATATATAAAAATGTATAAGAATGTAAATGATCACGAAGGTTAATATGAATCTGTATATAGAAATTACAAGTCTGATTACACAAAAGAATATATGAACAAGTCACCGATTACATGAAAGGAAAGTAATATGAAAAGTATAACAGGAAAACAATTTATGAAAATAGTACATGAACAGTACATGAATACAATATATGATAACAGTACATGAAAATAGAACATAACAACTGGTATAGTATATAACCATGAAAGTAATATATATATACGAATATGACATACACAGAATAGGATATGTAATATGAACCATTAGAAAGAGAATATATCAAATGATAAGTACTAGAATGAAATAAAATGATATGAAAGGTTATATGTCAAGCGTCATGATAGAAATTAATGCAGCTATATGAAAATGATAAGATAAGTGTATTTGTTGGGAAGTCACTGGACAATGAGTGGGTCTGTATATATTTCCACTAGGCGTAAAACATACGGGTTTTAATCGTGTGATCTGGCTTGAAGGCAAGGATAGAGGGTGGGACATTCCACATCGTGACGAGCTGACTCGGAGATAGGTGCTCCCTTGTACTTGCTTCATGATCTACGTATTTTTGAATAGGTATAAGCTTTGTTATTGAAGTAATGAGACTCGGTGTATAGAACATGAATACCGCTATGGTGGTATGTATAATGTATATAAAAGAATTTTTTATTATTACGAAATTGTGCATATGAATGAGAAGCAGATGCAGTGTCGGTACGAAGAAAAGGTTGAAGAGTCGTCCGAGTGTGACACCCTCATCGACACCTCATCGGGTCTTGGGTTAGGCGACACACTCATCACCTCTCCCTTTTGATGGGTCCTTCTAATAAATCTAACCTAAAACCCTCTAAGGAAATTATACACACCTTCCCCGAAAAAAGGAAGAAAATAAAATAAAAAGGAGAATCCAATCAAATAAAATCAAAATCTAATAAATGTAAAAATTAAAAAATTAAAGAATATGAGCCCAAATTTGGTTAACTTCAATTTTGAAAATGTTCACTTAATTGGTGTTGCATGTGAGAGAGACACGTAATCTTCTAAATACCCATTTTATCAACTGATTGAAAAAAAATGATACTCTTTAACAATAATAATAATCATTATAGTTGTCAAAGAAGGACGATGGCAATAACTTAAAATCTCTTTTACAAGATTTTGAGCCTTAGCTTTTTCTTCTTGGTTGGTCTAGTCTAACTTTGAAGCTTCAAATTATGAGTCATTTAATGTTGTATTAAATTGCATTCAGTAAATAAATGTTGTATGGAAAAATAACTGATGGGCAAAGAGTACTTGATTGAATGTAGCTTTACTGACAATTTTGTCTGCACCAGGCGGCGGTTTTAAATTTAAGGAACGTATTTTCTCACTTTGATTTACCTTTCAACGCTGGTTTGAATAAATTTATAAATTTCATATTCTACTTTGGAAATAATTGAAAATATGACTTACAAGTGGACTTTTATTTTACAGAAAATAATTTATTTGTTTATTATTTAAATTATCAAAAAAAAAAAAAAAAACACGAATGGAGGCTACACATCTTGTTTCAAAAAATATATGAGAGAGTGTGCAAGAAAATAAAACATAGAGAAAAACATGGTTAGAGGGGGTGTACGGCTCATGAAGGGCCAAGGTAGCAAGATCCATGGTTACATGGTGAGAGACACCAGAATCAACGACCAAATCCGAAGAATCATCAGGATTGGTGTAATGGATTGTAGTGTGGGCGTAAGGTGTGGTGAAGGTCAGGCGTGAAGCTCGAGCAGGAGCGGGTGAAAGAGTTGCAAGTGCTCATGAAGTGGATAGATCACCACACTGCAGAGCAGAGTGCCCGATTATACTACAAATTTAACAACACCCGAGTGGTGATGCCCAACCACAGGGTCGGGGAGGAAGTTGTTTTCAAATAGGGGCCATGACCTTGAGATCGGCCATGGTGCGGAGTCGCCACGGTGTTTGATCACTTGATGGGATGAAGGGCTAGACGAATTAACCATGGCCGTGTAGGAATTGAGTGGGAACTAAAATTTTCATTTGGGCCTGCTAATTAAGTAGTTGTTTTAAACAATTCCTCCAAAAGTAACTAGAGTTGCCCGAACTTGTGGGGCATGAGATATGTTTTAGTAGGTAAGGCCAAAGTCGTTCAAGACACGGATGGAGAACTCATCAAAGTCAACTGAGACAATCGTAAGGGTAAGAGAGTCAATATTGTGTTTGACATCTTGCATATACTCAATAATAGTCTAATTACCTTGCTGAGGACTAGTAAGGTTCTGGCAATGGGTCATGATTAGATCATACGAAGAAAGAGACAAATGTCTTCCGAGTAGTCCATGCAGCACGAGATGTGGTGGTGGTAGAGACAAAAGTTGCATTAGAGCGACCGGATCTGGATTGACAATTGCATTGAAGCAATTGGTCTTGTGCGAGCCAAGAATATGGTTCGATTTGGTGAGGAGGGACATTGGGCCAAAGTTATAGGTTACGAAGGACCTGACTTTGAGTTTGTATGGGAAAGCGTGAATTATAGCTGCCACACGTAATAATTCGTGGTTGTGAGTTTTAGCGTTGTCTGAGCATTGATATTGAGAATAATTAAATTCTGAGATGTAATAATTCGCGGTTGTGAGTTTTAGCGTTGTCTGAGCATTGATATTGAGAATAATTAAATTCTGAGACATATTAGTCCCGATCAAGACTGACGGACGATGAGAAGGCACGACGGTAGTGATGGAAGAAGACTCTTTGGCAATTGAAACGACACAGACAGTGTTATGGGATCATGATGGGCGGCGGTGGCGACGACTAGGGTTAGCGTTTTGTTTGCTGTTAAGCTTGGTGCTCTGATACCATATTATGAAAGAGACTTATATTATTATTGAAAGAGTTGATATATGATATATATATATATATATATATATATATACCAATATAAGGACAAAAAGGTAATAAGATAATACTAATAAATGGAAATCTTAAATATACTCTAATGTATCCTCTCCCTTTTATCGTCCTTCTTATAAATCTAACCTAAAACCTCTAAGGAATTATCACACACCTTCCCAAAAGAAAATAAAATAAAGGAGAATCCAATCAAATAAAATCAAAATCTAATAAATGTAAAATTAAAAAAATTAAAAAAGAATATGAGCTAGAATTTGGTTTACTAATTTTGAAAATATTCCTTAATTGGTGTTGCATGTGAGAGAGACGTAATCTTCTAAATACCCATTTTATCAACTGATTGAAAAAAATGATACTCTTTAACAATAATAATAATCATTATAGTTGTCAAAGAAGGACGATGGCATTAAATTAAAATCTCTTTTACAAGATTTTGAGCCTTAGCTTTTTCTTCTTGGTTGGTCTAGTCTCTAACTGACTTCAAATTATAGGTCATTTAATGTTGTATTAAGTGCATTCAGTAAATAAATGTTGTATGGAGAAAAATAACTGATGGGCAAAGAGTACTTGATTGAATGCTCAGCTTGACTTACAATTTTGACTGCACCAGGCTGCGGTTTAAATTTAATGAACGTATTTTTTTTTCTTTCACTTTGATTTCCCTTTCAACGCTGGTTTGAATAAATTTATAAATTTCATGATATACCCGTTGAAATAGTGAAATATGACTTACAAATTGGACTTTTATTTTACAGAAAATAATTTATTTGTTTATTATTTAAATTATCAAAAAAAAAAAAAAAACATGCATGGAGGCTACACATCTTGTTTCAAAAAATATATGAGAGAGTGTGCAAGAAAATAAAACAGAGAGAAAAACATGGTTAGAGGCAGTGTACGGCTCATGAAGGGCCAAGGTAGCAAGATCCATGGTTACATGGTGAGATGCACCAGAATCAACGACCAAATCCGAAGAATCATTAGGATTGGAGTAATGGATTGTAGTGTGGGCGTAAGGTACGGTGAAGGTCAGGCGTGAAGCTTGAGTAGGAGCGGGTGAAAGAGTTGCAAGTGCTGAAGTGGATGAGTCGCTGCAACTGTAGAGTAGAGTGCTTGATTATACTACAAATTTAACAACACCGAGGTGATGCCTAACCTAGGTCGGGGGGAGTTGTTTACAAGTAGGGGCCATGACTATTGAGATCGGCCATGGTGCCGTCCGTCACGATTGTTCGATCAACGATGGGATGAAGGGCTAGGCGAATTAAACAAGGCAGTGGCCGGAGTGGTGCTAAAGGAACTAAAATTTTCATTTGGGCCTCATAATTAAGTAGTTGTTCAAACAATTCCTCAAAAGTAACTATAGTTGCCTGAGCTTGTAGGGCATTAGATATGTTTGTGTAAGTTGGGCCAAAGTCGGCATTAGATATGTTTGTGTACGTTGGGCCAAAGTCGTTCAAGACACGGATGGAGAGCTCATCAAAGTCAACTGATAAGACATTCATAAGGGCAAGAGAGTCAATATTGTGTTTGACATCTTGCATATACTCGATAAAAGTCTGATTACCTTGTTGAGGACTGGTAAGGTTATGGCGATGGGTCATGATCCGTTCGCACGAAGGAGAAACATATGCCTTTTCGAGTATAGTTCATGTAGCACGAGATGTGGTGGTGGTAGAGATAAACTGCACTAGGGTGGCAGATACAGACCTAACAATTGCATTGAGAAGCAATTGGTCTTGTCCAGGCCAAAGAATATGGCTCGGATTCAGGGAGAGGGATGTGACATCGGTCAAAGTTATCAGTGCTGGATGACACGGCTTTGTGCTGTTGACGAAGCCAAGTAAATCATACCCGAATAGGAGAGACGTGAATTATAGCCACCACACGTAATAATTCGTGATTGTTTGTTTTAGCGTTGTCTGAGCATTGATATTGAGAACAATTAAGTGCAGGGCGTATTAGTCCGATCAAGGCTGTCGGACTACTGAGGAGGCATGGCGGTAGTAATGGAAGAAGACTCTTGACCATTGAAATGACATAGAGCAGGGTTATGGGATCATGATGGGACGGTAGTGGCATTAGGAGTTAGCGTTTTGTTCTTTGGTAAGCTTGATGCTCCCGATACCATATTATGAAAGTGACTTATATTATTATTTAGGGTGATATATATATATATATATATATATATATATATATATATATATATATATATATATATATATATATATATATATATATATATATATATATATATATATACTAATATAAGAACAAAAGGTAATAGATAATACTGTAAATGAAATCATAAATATACTTTAATGCTCATCACCTCTCCTTTTGATCGTCCTTCTTATAAATCTAACACAAAACCCTCTAAAAATTATCACACCTTCCCGAAAAAGAAAATAAAATAAAAAAGGAGAATCAATCAAATAAAATCAAATCTAATAAATGTAAAATTAAAATTAAAAAAGAATCTGAGCCAAATTTGGTTAACTAATTTTGAAAATATTCAGTAATTGATGTTGCATGTGAGAGATATATTACTATTACCCTTTTGTCAACTGATTAAAAAGAGATATTTAACAATAATAATAATCATGATAGTTTTCAAAGAAGGACGATGGCATTAGAAATTAAAATCTCTTTTACAAGATTTTGAGCCTTAACTTTTTCTTCTTGGTTGGTCTAGTCTAACTTTGAAGCTTCAAATTATATGAGTCATTTAATGTTGTATTAAGTGCATTCAGTAAATAAATGTTGTATGGAGAAAAATAATTGTTGGAGCAAAATTACTTGATTAGATGCTCAGCTTGACAATTTTGCCAACAACAGGCAGGGCATAATTTCAATAAGGGAAGAATTACAATAAGCTCGAGCTTATATAAGCTCAAGTTTTTTATAGTTAGATTTGGATTTTTATCATTTTTTAGAATATGGTACACAAAAAGGAGGTTAGAATATTCATATCCAATGGCTAAAAAACTCGAGCTTATATAAACTCGAGATTTTTGTAAATACTTTTAGAGTGGTGAATGCGAAAAGAATAAATAAATCATGAATTATAGTTTTCCGTGTTTCTTTCCCCTTAAATTTAATGAACATTTTTTCTATTAAGTATATTTATTAATTCTTGCTCAAATTTATTTTTGTTTCTTTAACTCTTTAATATAAAAATTAAATATTTTAAAATATATAAATTTTGGACAACTTTGGATTTTATTTTAGTTCTTAAAAAATTATAGAAAAATCAAGTATAGGAAATCATTTTTTAAAAACATTTTTCTTCTTTTTTCAATTACTTTTTAATTTTAAATGGGAATATCTTAATAGGAAACTTGTGGAATCCTTGCACCATGGATTTCAAAATTGGAGGTAAAAAATTAAAGGAACCTTTTTTCAAAATCAAGTACCTCTTATTGAATCTATCAACATGTAGACTCGATTGTGAGTATCGTAGCGCTGGGCTAAACCCATTGCTGATAGACTGCACTTGTGCAGGCCCACCACCTGGCCTGCCTTATGAAGTGGCCCAAGATGACTCACTATCTTAAAACCACATAGGAACCAATCAGAAGGTGGAATCATAGAACCTGCCTAGGACCTCGAGTCCCCCAACCGACCGTCCTACCGCATATGGAAAAGGTATTATGAATAGCTATGTTAGGGAGGAAATCGCTCACGGGATACTTATCCACGAATCTCCCAAGTTCCAATACCCTTACGTCTTAAAAACATAAATCCTTAATAAGGGAAAATTAGTCCTTTATAGAAAAATCCTTAATAAGGGATAATTAGTCCTTAATAAGGAAAGAGAGATTTTATCATGAGATTATCCTTCCAAAAATTTAAGGAGAATTTCGGGTATAAAACATAAGACTCCCATGGGTATACCTTCCAGTGCGCTAGTCCTTCATTTCTTTTCTCCATCCCTCTTGCTAACTTAATCATCGGAGAGGCTGCCGGCACACCACCGCCGGACCTCCTTTGTGTTTTGTAGGTTTACATCAAGCCATTGATGCCCCGAAAGTCAGATGATCCAGGTAACAACATCAATCATATTGGGGAACAAAGTGAACACCAAATGTCAATGAATTATTGACATTCAAATAAAAGACAATAAATATGTGGTGTCACTGTATAGAGATGGTAATTTAAGCCTAGCCACTCAAAATTAGGGTCGGGTTGGGCTGCTAATTTATTAGCCCAAAAATATCGGGCCATATTTGGCTCGGCCTGCCAATTTTTCTGCTTTCTACGGGTTGGGTCGGGCTACTATTTTTTTACCCAAAAAATTGAGTCAAATTTGGCCCAACCTAGTGTCGCCTAAATTGCCACCTCTATCACCATATGTTTATTTTTGGTAACTCATCTATTAGTATTTTGGAAGATAAAAGCAAGGAAACACATTTGTATTTAAAAATTATTTTCTTTTCATATTCTTTTCTAAAAATTATTTTCAAAATTTTAATTTTTTTTTAAATTTTGATCATATAAAATAATAATAAAATACTTTTGAATGTTATACCACATAAAAATTGTATTTAAATTTTTTTGACAACTAAACACATTTATTTACAATGTAGTAAATTGTCCCAGTAGAACTTGAACACAGGATCCCTTCTCTTCCTAGATGTTTTGTCTTTTTAAACTTTGAAGCTCTATTGTATTTTTATCTACAAAAATATATTTGCCAAGTATAATTAATGAATAAATCAAATATTTTAAGAATGAAATTGAAAAAAAATAGAATGATGTGATGTGAATAAGGTGTCCTTTGTTTTGGATTTTTGTTGAAATAAATAGCTCAGCATTTCCAATTTGTTTTTAAATTTTTCATGATTTATTGTTGAATTTTAAAACTTTTTGCTAAATAGAAAAAATAAGTACTTTATTTTCCTTTTTTCTTAATGCTTTATTTTAATTTTTTTCTATTAAGAAAAAATTAAATATTATAATATAAAATCATTCTTTATTAATAAATTGAAACTCTCATGATCACATGCTAATTAAATAAAAACATATATATTTTAATTTTTTTATTTAAAAATTTATTGTTTCAAAATTTTAATAAAAATTAAAAGATTGATTTTTGTTACAAAAAAACATACCACTAATTACTTAATCCTATTAAGCACTATTCAAAACAAAAGTTATTCAATATTAAGTAAAACAAAAACAAAAAAACAAACACCACGTCTGTATCGAGCAAATAGAATACGGGGAAGAGCAGAGGAGACTCTAAGACTCTATAGAATGAAAAATTTTGGAAAATGAAAAATATAAGATATGTATGTGATAGGGTTTGAAAAATAGGGCGTAGAGGCTACTCATAGGCCCGAAGAGACGAGGGGGCCGATCTGTTAGGCATACCCGGCTTGAAGCATTCGGGTTACTTGGTGGCCCAGGGTGGAAGGCCCAGTTAAGCAGAGGATTGCCTTAGCAACTCGTGATCAAAAACCAAACCAAAGGTCGACCAGGTAATTATGGAAAGACTCCCATAGAGTACGAGATAATAGGATAACTCCTAACCATACATTATCGCAATTCAGCAAATCTTTCAATAAGAAAGGGAAAATAATAGCAGATCGTTGCAGGTTGGATCTCCCCGATAAGGAAGGAGGATTATCGAGTAAGCTTCTATATCCTGCACCAAATCGGAGTATAGTTTAAAATAAAGAAACATCCCATCCAATGGGAGGACTCTAATTATCATCGATTGGTTGAACATCTCAGCATAAATCTGAAGACCACCCCATCGGTGAAGATTTTACTAAAATTCAAACAAATAACCATTCGCCTTCTAAGCGGCTTCTCTTTTCTCTCGAGAAAGAAGCGGCTTAGGCATACGGCGACCGCGGGCACGGCCACCGTAGACCCTCTTTTGTTCTTGCGGAGAAAGCTACGTGCGGGCACGCAGTTGTAACGACCTAAGGCCACTATCTCGGCACAGATAATTCAAAAGCGCATCCCGGCACGCCCGACAATCGGGTCCGGCCCGGCTGACCCATACGCTCAGGCCAGGTTCTGTTGAAAAAGGCATCATCGGTTGGCGCGGGTGCGTAGGAGCAGCAGGTTCCTTTACTCGTATAGCGATCCTTTCGATTCTTGATGGTATCAGCAAAGAAACACAAGCGGGAGCAACATCAATCCACCAAGGGTCTGAGACCACCGGAAATATGGGCGACGAGACCCCTGATTGTGGAAATAATGCAGGCCAATACAAACGAAGTGGAAGCGCTTCGCCTCGTCAACCAGCGCCTAGTAGAGGAGTTGGAGCAGCTTACGAGACGAATCTGACATCCCACGGGAGACCGCGACGAACTCGGAGATCATAAATCTCCCTCCTCGAGCATTCAGTCACGGCGTTCCCAGGAGGCTGACGAAGCGAGTCTAGCCCGACCCGGGGCATGAATCGTCGGCCTGGAGGAGGAAAACGAAGCAATACCCGAAGGGCAGGGTGTGAGCAGACGGCGCATCACCCTCGGCTGGAACGGGGGAGCGATCATGGGGCGAAAGTTAGGAATCTTGACAAAGAACTTCGTAGCGTGAAGGAGGTGATTAAGGGCGCGCCACGGATACTATGGACACCTGGTCACGACAAGCCAGATCTCCGCCGCTGGCCAGAGTCTTGCACTTCCCCCTTCCGTGAGAGTTGAATGCCACGCGAGATGGAAGCATTCGATGGAGTCAGACCGTTGATCACCTCGATACCTACAAAAATCGGATGGAGCTACATGGGTATCGGGACCACGTGCGATGCGGGACCTTGGCCCTACGCTAAAGTGACCTTGGCTGGTTGATAGAATACCCCCCTTCATCCATCTCATCGTTCAGGGAACTATCCATTGCGTTCATCTCCCATTTCATCGGGGCCAGAACGTATAGAAAGTCGATTACCGTATTGGCCAGTAAGCGGGGTTATGAGAAAGCACGAAGTCGTGCGTCACGAAAGGTTGACATTTGAGTCCACGAAAATAGACATACCCGATGAGAAATTCGCCATCACAGCATTCATTGCAGGGTTAGGAGTGATCGAAGGAGCTGATGTTTTCCATCTCGAAGAACGCAAGCAAGCATCGTAGAAATTGCTCGCGAGCGAGAGAAATATATAAGCGGAGGCCCTCACGTAAAGAAAGAGTTCTTCCACCCGAAAAGAAAAAGTGCAGCAGAGACAAGCAGCCCGAGGACGAAGTCTGAAATGAGCATTAGGGCCGGATCCCGAAAGATCGAGGCGATCCCCCGAAAGGAAGGAAATCTCGGGGGCAAATGCGGGCCCACCACAATCGAAAAGCGGCAGCGTTACTGCCTCAGTAACTTCCTCCCCTAAAGCCTCGGTGTCACGGGTCCTCCGTGAAGTGTAAGCGAAGCGATTCCCGAGGTGGCGGCTGGATGAAATCGGATCCGCCACAAGGGACAACACTGCATCTTGCGAGTTCCATAGGGATTGCTGGGCATCAGCGACAATTGTATACAGGCGAAGAGAAATAGAATGCAATACAGCGCGGATACCTCAGGCGTTTCATATCTCAGGGACGAGCCGGAATCGGACCCAGAGTCGAGACCCGAGTCAGAACCAGGCTCGGAGCTCAACAACGGTAGATCGACAAGCGACGACTCAACACCAGCAACCTCTCGGAGAAATCCACGTGATCTCGGGAGGGTTCGCAGGAGGAGGAGAATCCAGTTCTGCTCGGAAGGCCCACCTGCGTAGCATCAGATCAACAGGAATGGGAGAAATACAAGCAGTATCTAAGTTGTCGCGACTCGACACCACCATCACGTTCTCTAATTCGGACACGGGGGATACTGACATCCCATGGCGACCCTTTGTCGCGCCATTGTGGCCAACACAGCGGTTCACTTAGGGTTTTGATTGATTTGATTGATAACTGAGTTCAATGACATCATTTTCACGTCACCACAAAAACGGGCATCGGGGGAGAGAAAAGATAGAACCCGTCAACACGCACCTACGAGGGTTTTCGGGAGAAAAGGTATTACCATTGGGCTCAATTCAGCTGGTGCTCACTCTAGGCGAGCCCCCTTGCCAGGCGACGACGACAGCAAGGTTCCTAATCGTAGACGCCTCGTCGGCTTATAACATGTTGCTGGGCAGACCCTCTCTCAACGCGATAAAAGCCATCCCCTCCGCGTATCACATGATAATCAAATTTCCAACCATACATGGTGTAGGAATGGTCCGAGGAGATCAACGAGGCTGTGGAATGCTACACCGCCCATGAAACAAAGGGCGCTTGGAGAAATTTAATGTAGACGAGCTTGATATGCGACGAGATACTCAATTCGACCCGAGCCTCTGAGGAATCAACAGTAACATCCCGTCCCGATGAGGTGCACAGTACATGTAACTGTAAGGGCGCATATGTGCACCAAGTGTCATTATAAAGGATAAAATTTTAAAGTTTTCAAAGAATTATGACACTTTTGCAATTAAGGAAAGTAGAGGGGGTGAAGGTATAATTAATGGAAGTTTAAATAAGAAATAATAATACAAATTGCCAAAATAGTTCAGAAAATCTCGAAAATTTCTTAGATCTTGATTATCAAACTAGATCGCGCTAAGTTCGCCTCGCTTAAATCTAGTAACTCAGAAAGTTTCGCTAAATTCCGAGACAATGAATATTTTACGAATTTCTAAAAGTGTGTTTAGAAAGGAAATCGAAAAACGGGATTTTAGAAAATTCGAAAAATGGCAAATATTTAAAGAATATTCAATAGATAATAAAATTTTTCGACAAAATGGACCCGAATATGTAATAGAAATTATTTATCTAAATAATAATAATAATAATTAAAGAAAAAGAATAAGAATACACAAAAGATAAAATCAAACTTTATCTCGACTAGACGAACGTGAGGGCGTCAAGAGTGAGAGGGTTTAAAATTTCATTTTTATTGTTTTTCGTATTTACTAAATCTGGATCAGAAGTGTTTCAGGTTTGAAAGATAAGGCAAAATTGGTATATCGCTGCAGAGCTACGCATATGTACCAATATCTTAGCCTTTTGTCAAACTTTAAAAGGTAGAAAATTTGCCTACTTGTGTTATTTCAAGCCTAAAGGTTATGTAATGGCTTGAAATTTTCTTAGAGGCAGTGAAAAGTCGTAAACTTTAGTCCCAAAATTTTTAGACTAAGTTTAGGAATTTTTAGAAATTTTTGGACCGTGTTCTGACAATCGTGGTCGAATTTCGTGACTGCTTAGCATTAGCTGAAATTTCAAGAGTATAGTCGACAAGCCTGACAAAATTTTCTAATGCTTCTGCATTTTGACCTCATGGAAAGTCCCTAAGTCAAAAGTTAATTAAAACAAGTATAGTTTTTATAGGGCATGTAATGTATGGACATTTAACAATTTCACATTATATTATCGATGTCCATATCGAATGGGACTAGCACGCAGTTTTGTTAGAATCAAGTTCGCTCGATATAGTCACTTTGAAAGCCCCGTATGTTTATGGTTAAAACGTTAAACTGAGGGCATTTTCGTAATTTGAATGAATTGTGTAGGCGATTTGAGTATCCGACCAGAATCTAGAGTGCTTGACAAGATTTGAAAAAATTAGTCAAGAAAAAGGTGAGTACTCAAACTCATTTTCTAAAACGAAAGTGTTTAAATTACAAGTTTGTAATGTGCTTTGAAAATATAGATTTATAAAGCATTTTTTTTACCTCCCAATTGTTATACTCAGAAAAGTTCGATTAAAGATTTAAGAAACAGCTTTGTCTGCTTAGCAAAAACCCCTAGATGGCGCCCGCTTCCTACGATGTATTTCGGATTGTGCATGGCTAGGTTAAGGATATTATGACTAACTATATTGCCTGGTCGGCAATTGGGGGTTAGATCTAGTATATGTTTATATAGTGAGTCGCCCTCTGCACATTCGAGGTATATAGTTAGCGCGCTGACTTAGTACATGGCGATGAGGTGTTGGTTCCGAGGTTCCCTCACCGGGCATTTTGGTTCCAAGGTTCCATTATGCTTATATAGTGATCCCTTTACCGCGGTTCATCTAATTTCATCTTAGCCGTAGTGTTCGAGGTTCACTACCGATGCCAGGTTCCGAGGTTCCGTGGTATCACATCTAGGGTATTTCGTAAATGGCCACAGTTGGTTGGTACTTGATTTACGTGATAGCACTTTTCGTGATATTAACCACCATCAAACAATAGCAAACAAATAGTTTTCGCACGCTTGCGCCAGCATAAATTGTTTTCATAACAGCTTAAATGGTTTTCAGCAAAACTCGCTTTCTCATAAACAAGCTTAATAACCATTTCTATACAGATTTTCATATTGGGAGGTACAAACAAGAGACAAGAATATTTAGAATGAACTTATAGTACTCACTCCAGCCCGTTTGGCTCACGCTTCTCTCGCTTTTTAAAATAATTCTTCAAGTGTGTTGAAGCCGAAAGACCTTCCAGATCCTTAGTCCTGTATCAGGCCGTGATTATATATAAGATAAGGTGTAAATTAAAACTAGTAAAACTTAAAATGTGACATTTGTATATGTAAATATCTTTTGTAAAATATGCATGCATGTTTGAGAAAACAAAGGCGTATAAAATTCGTGTTGGATTGATACTTATCTTATATTTTGATGAGGACCAGAGGTCCTTTATGATCAGAGTTGGATTTTGAAAAATATCGGGAGTATTTTTTTACATACAGTGATTTTTGCATTGGGCTTAACCACCGTGGCAAATGTTATGCCGGATTTTCGTTAAATCTAAAGGTGATTTTGATGTAAAAGTGAAAAAAATTTTATAACCCATGTTTTCCAAATACGCTTCAGTGTTTTTACGCTTTAGCTTCATGGTAACTTGTCACTGAGCGAGCTTACCGGGAGGTTACCGCGGGAGTTGTTAAGATTTCCCCGTCACTAGAAGGGGTATGTCAAGTTGGTATCGAGCGCGAAGAGGTTCGCCCCGCTTTTCTCGCACGTTTTCCACAGTATTTCCTATAGAATTGTTTTTATAATGATTTTTCTATTTCAACCTACATTGTTTTGCTGATCTTTGCATGCATCAAATATTGAAAAGTGTCACTGAATCTTTTAACCTTGAAATTCACAACATTATGTCTGGACGAGGTCATAGAGGTCGATCTAGGACTTTCGCACCGGAGGCACCACCAGAGAGATATGTCGAGCACACCCCTAGATCGAAAGATGCTTCAATGAATCAGCCCCAAATAGAATCCATCAGGGTCTAGTAATTCGTGGCGGTACCTTGACGATGGATCAGTTATACGCATTGTTACAAAGAACTACACCCGCCGTGCACCTGAGCCTCCAAAAGAGCAAGAGGGGCAAGGATAGAACGCACTCTAAAATTAAGGCTAAAACTTATGATGGTAATCACACCTGCAGGCAAAGATACTTATGGCTGTGACAAGGTTAGTGAAATTTATGCAAGATGGGGTGTTCGGGATGAGCGTAAAGTCCTCTTCGTGGTTCTTGATGGCGCCTGTGGCTGCCAAGGACCAGTGGGAGGCCATTAAGAGAAGACACCCTACAGGAGTCACTTGGGACATCCGGCAAGCATTTACAGACAAATTTTACCCGTAGTTATCGGATGTTTCTATCAAGGGCAAGAAGGTCACTTTATCCGAGACTCCGTCCACGCTGGTATTTGCAGACCTCCGAGGTAGGTACAGTGAGTATTCTACCCTGTGCACCAGCGCTCCCAATCAGGCTGGTAGGGGTGGTTCAAGCAGAGGTGGCAGTACAACACCCGGGTAAAGAGGTCGGGTAGGGCGTAGGAGGCGCAGGCGCATCTGGACAATAAGATCATATGGCACTCATCAGTTCCTGCATTTACAAATACACAAACAGAGGAGGTAATACCAAACGTGATTACTTAGTAATGATTTCCAGTTTATGATCATGATGCATACGCACAGGACCCAGAGCCACTCATTCATTTATTTCAAAAGACCATTCACTAAGAGGCACCCGATAGAGTCCTCAGCCTATAGATGGTCGTGATGGTGGTTTCGCATCTAATGGGGATACTATGATATCCCCAGCGGATAGCTCTGTGTAGTAGATTGGTGATCCAGAATAAGACTTTCAGCGCACTTGATAGTGTTAGGTATCCATGATTTCGATATAATCTTGGTAAGGGACCGGTTATCTAGGTATGAGCCACCTTAGATTGCTATGTGGAAAGAAGTAAGATTGCCCTACAGAGGAACCAGTGATATTCGGGAATCAAGAGAGATCGCTCTCAGTCTCATTAATGCCATGACCGCCTCAAAATGCTTCGGAAAGGCTGTATATTTGCATTTGTAAGGATGGGAGAAGAGGGGGACACGGCTGGAAGACATCCCCATAGTCAAAGAGTTCCCATGTCTTTCCGCATGATATTTCAAAGCCACCGACAGAGAAATTGAGTTCATATTGAACTGGACCTGTGGATCGAGCCAATATCCATTCCTCCATATAGAATGGCGCCAAGCAGAGTTGAAAGAATTGAAGACACAATTGGAGGAATTACAAGGCCTATCTCGACTTAGTACCTCACCGTGGAAGCTCCAGCCTCTTCGTAAAGAAGAAAGATGGAAGCTTACTGGCTGTGTATAGACTATAGACAATTGAATCGGCGACAATACACAACTAGTATCCGTCTCGTATAGATGAGCTATTCACCAATTGTGGATCCGGTATATTCTAAGATCGGGACCTAAGGTCAAGCTACCACGCTTGAGGGTCCAAGAGAACAGCAGATGTTTCTAAGACTCCGCCTTCGTGATCAGATACGGTCACTACGAGTCTTAGTGATGCTATTCGGATTGACTAATGCCCCAACCAAGGTTTCATGGATTTGATGAATTGGTATTCATTCAGTATTTAGATAAGTTTGTGATCGTATTCATTGGATGACATTCTAAGGTACTCAAAAGTGGGGTCAGAGGAACATGCAGAGCATTCCCATAGTATTGCAAATTCTTAGAAAGCCGCTTAGTTATACACTAAGTTTAGTAAGTGCGCTTTGGTTGACAAAGTAGCTTTTGGGTCATGTCATTTTCGGCAAAGGTATGGTGTGGATCCTCGAAGATCGGGGTTATAGTGAACTGAAGCCGCCCACAAATGTTTCCTAAGTCCAGCCTTTGATCGCGTGCTATTACAGAAATTCATGAGGGATTTTCAAGATAGCAACACCGTGACCAATCTATTGAAAAAGGATCGTGGAATTCCAGTGGTCGAGATACTCGCAAGATATTTTGAGGAGCCGAGACAGTAGATTGACGATGTACTTCCAAGATAGCACTACCATCGAAAGGACGGTTACGTGGTATATAGTGATGCCTCCAAACAAGGGTTAGGGTGTGTTTTGATGCAGACAGTAAAGTATAGCTTATGCTTCTCGTCAGCTAAAGAAGCACGCGTAACTACCCGACTCCATGATTTAGAACTAGCAAGCAGCGGGTTTTCGCTCTAAAGATCTCGAGACATTATCTGGCAATGTTCTCGTCGATAATCGATCATAAGAGCCTCGCAAAGATATCTTTTACTCGTAAAGAGCTTAACTTAAGGCAAGGTTTCAGGGTTGGAGTTGATTTCATGGGATTATGATTGCAATTATAAAGTACTATCTGGGAAGGCCAATGAGGCTAATGCTTGGCAAGGTGAAAACTGAGGGTTCCTATGCTTATCCGCAGACAAAGATATCTACCATTGCTTGATGAGTTGAGACTAGTTCAACACAGGAATATACAGTGGACACTATTGGCATCATTTTATGTTCGCCCTTCTTCTCGGATCGACTTCACAAGGTCAAGGTGTTTCAGAGATGATTAAGTTGAGGGCAGATATTGAGGGTGGTAGGAAACCGTAGTTCCAGACGTAGGACGGCGGCGTAATAGCTTAGAGGGAGTCGAATGTGTGTACCTGAAATAGGAACTGTGGCAAATCCCGGAAGAGGGCTCACTCTTCAAAGATATGCCAGTGTAATCCAGCACCAAGATGTATCATACTGAGGGATCATTATCGCGGAAGGGCATGAAAAGGAAATTGGCAGATTAGATCTCGTGATGCCTAACCTCACAAATAGGTAAAGGCGTAGCAATCAGGCTTAGAAAGATATAGCCCCTTCCGATTCCTGTATGGAAATGGGATAAGATTACTTTGGATTTTGTACCGGGCTTCTGAGAACTCGGAGACAACACGATGCCATATGGGTGTAGTGGATAGACTAACGAAATAAGATTTTCTCCCGGGGCTAGCAATGATGACCCATCGATAAGCCACCCCATTATACGTGGGAGGAGATAGTTAGATTACATGGTGTTCCTATATCGATAAGCCAAACCGACCCCGATTCACATCCGTATTTCGTCTAGCTTACGTGATGCCATGGGACTCGATTGCACTTAGCACAAATCTTTCCATCCTCGACCGATGGTTAGTCGAGAACTATTCGCACGCTGTGAGGATATGATTAGCAGCATGATAGAGTTTAAGGAAGCCGATACGCATTTATCTCTCGATGGAGTTCACAACAAATGCTTTCTATCAATCCAAAGATAGGCATGGCTCCATTTGAAGCTGCCAGATGGTCGAAGTGTCGCATCTCCAGATAGCCGGGATGAAGTAGGAGAGAGACCCGATAGGCCCGCAGTTGGGGCACAGACATCTAGATAAGATCCAGACGTCTCGAGACACTAAGATAGCCAGACAGATGAAAAGTTATGCGGACAAACGCCGTAGGGATCTACGCTTGTTGCAAGGACCATAGGGTCTTCCTTAAAGTTTCCCCCCTTGAAAGGTGTCCTTAGATTTGAAGACGGAAAGTCGAGGCCCGCATACATAGGACCATATGAGATTTTTGGCAGAAAGGGGACCCGCAGAGCATATAGATTAGACCTCCTCCGCAGTTATCTAAGGTTCATAATGTTTACGTATCCATGTTCGCAAGCACATTCCATCCTCCCATGTACTCCGCAGATCACCCAAGAGGAACTAAAGGATAATTTGACCTATAAGGAGCGTACTAATGCAGGTAGATCGCAGAAAGATGTATTTGCGAATAAGGTCATTCGTTAGTCAAAGTTTTATTGGGAATCATGACAAAAGCAGAGCTACACTGAGTCGAGGCCGCATGCGAGGTCAATATCCCGCTATTTTCGACAAGGTATCCCTTTATATTATTTTGTTCATTTCGAGGACTAAATGTTCTAAGGAACGAGGATTTGTACCACCCCGTCCCGATGAGGTGCACAAGACATGAATCGTAAGGGCGCATACGCGGCACCAAGTGTCATTATAAAGGATAAAATTTTAAAGCTTTCAAAGACCAAGCAGACTTTTGCAATTAAGGAAAGAAATAAGATACCACTCACTTTAATAAGAAAATAATAATAATAAATCACAAAATAGCTCGCGAAAGTCTCGAAAATTTCTAGATCTCGGATGATGAAACTGACTGCGCCTCGTTAAGTTCGGGTCTCACGAATCTAGTAACCCAGAAAGTTTCAAATTCCCAAGACAATGGAATATTTTACGACTTCTAGGCGACGTTTAGAGGAATTCAAACGAGATTTAGAAAATCTCGAAAAAAATGGAAAATATTTAAAGAATATTCAATTAGATAAATAAAATTTTTCGGGACAAAATGACCAATAAGGTAATAGAAATTATTTATCTAAATAATAATAATAATAATTAAAGAAAAGAATAATAATAATAAATAAATAAAAGGATAAATCAACTTATCTCTGACTGACGAATGTATGGCTCAAGAGTGAGAGAGGGTTTTAAAATTTTATTTTTCTATTGTTTTTCTCGATTTATGGAAATCTGATCGTAGCGTCATCGGGAGCAGAAGGCAAAATTGGTGATACAAGAGAAACACATAAGTACCAAATATCTTATTTTGTCAAACTAATAGAATTAACATTTGTGTTATTTCAAGCCTAAAGGTTATGTAATGGCTTGAAATTTTCTTAAAGGCCGTGAAAAGTTGTAAACTTTAGTCCTAAAATTTTTAGACTCAGTTTATGAATTTTTAGAAATTTTCGAATGTGTTCTGACAAATATGGTCGAATTTCTGACCTGCTTTTCTGATTTTTGGGTTGAAATTTCGTGATATATTCGACAAGTCGGACAAAATTTTCAGAAATGTTTCTCGTATTTTGTAATTCTATGGAAAGTCCCTAAGTCGTGTTGACTAAAATGTGATAGTTTTTATAGGCATTTAATGTAAGGACATTTTTGGTCAATTTCACATTATATTATCGATGTCCATATCGAATGGGACTAGCACGTAAAGTTTTGTTAGAATCAGTTCGCTCGATATAGTTCACTTTGAAAGTTCTCCGATGTTTTATGGTTAAAACGTTAAACTCAGTGGCATTTTCTGCACTTGGAATGAATTGTGTAGGCGATTTGAGCATCCGACGATAATCTAGAGTGTCGATACAAGATTTGAAAGAAATTAGTCGAGAAAAGGTGAGTACTCAAACTCCTTTTCTAAACGAAGTGTTTAAATTATAGTTTGTAAAGTGCTTTGAAAATATAGATTTATAGCATTTTTTTTTACTCTCCCAATTGTTATACTCAAGAAAAGTTCGATTTCAAGATTTAAGAAATGGGGCTTACCCGGTTTAGCAAAACCCCTAGATGGCACACCAGCTTCCGATCGATGTATTCGGATTGTGCATGGCTAGGTTATGGATATTATGACTAACTATATTGCTCGGTCGGCAATCGGGGGTTATTAGATCTAGTATATGTTTATATAGCTGAGTCGCCCCGCATATCTCGGCGATATGGGCTAGTGCGCGACTTAGTACATACAGATAACATGAGGAACATTCGTTCTCACCCGCATGGTTCCGAGGTTCCATTATGCTATATAGATCCCGCCGTGTTCACCGGACCATCTTAGCCGTAGTGTTCGAGGTTCACTACCGATGCCAGGTTCCGAGGTTCCATGGTATCACGTCTAGGTATTTTCGCAAATGGGCCACAAAGGTTGGTACTTCCTGATTTACAAGATAACACTTTCTTTGTAGATATTAAATCACCACCGAAACGCTTTTAAGCAAAGATAAATAGTTTTCGTAACGCTTTGCAAAAGAGTTAAATAGTTTTCTATAATGCTTTTAAATGGTTTTCATAAAGAAAATCAGCTTTTCATAAACATTTACAACCATTTATGTACAGATTATATCGAGGTACAAACAAAGAAGACAAAGAACATTTAGAACTTATAAGACTCACTAAGCCCGCTTTGGTCACGCTCGCTTTTAAAATAATTTTTCAAAGGTGTGTCGCCGAAAGACCTTTCCAGATCCTTGGGCCCTAGACGCCAGGCTGCACATATATAAGATAAGGTGTAATTAAACTAGTAAAACTTGAAATGTGACATTTTGTATATGTAAATATCTTTGTAAAATATGCATGCATGGTTTTGAGAAAACAGTTGCGATAAAAATTATGTTGATCGATACTTATCTTATATGATGAGGACCAAGAGGTCCTTAGGATTGTAGTTGATTTTGAAAATATTGGGAGTATTTTTTTATATACGTGTGATTTTTTGTATTTTGAGTTTGACCACCGTAAAATAAGTATGTCGGATTAAATCTAAAGGTGTGATTTTGATAGAAAAGTGAAAAAAAATTTTTATAACTTATGTTTTCCAAATACAGTTTCAGCAGTTTTTACGGCTTAGCTTCATGGTAACTTGTCAATGAGCTTAGCTTCATTGAGGTTACTCAGGAGTTGCTTCAGATTTCCTGTCACTAGGAAGGGGGTCTGTCAACTAGAACCGGTATCGCTGGATGACGACCCGAAACATCTCGCCTATATTGGCTCCAAACTAACGGGAGACCTCAAAAGCCTCCTCACTCAGTTTTTAAGACAGAATAGAGACATTTTCGCATGGAAACAGGCGGACATGGGAGGAATCGATCCTACGATAATCACTCACAGATTAAACACCAACCCATCCTTCAAACCGGTCAAACAAAAACGCAGGAGCTTCGCGCCAGAGAGGAAGAAAGCCATCAATGAGGAAATCGGTAAGCTTCTCTGCCAGGAGCGAATGTGAGGTAGAATATCCCGAGCTGCCTGCCAATGTCATTTCGCTAAAAGCAACTCCGGCAAGTGGCGACTCTCAGACGACTTCACCGACATAAACAAGGCATGCCCGGCGACGTGCCTTTCCTTTGCCATGATCGACATCTCATCGTGGACGCCCACTCGCGGGCCACGAACTTCTCGCTTTACGTGGACGCATTTTCCATTACAATCGATTAGTACGACCCCATGACCAAGAAAATACCTCTTCGTCTACCAAGGAACTTATTGTTATCGCAGGATGTCAGTTTCGCTCAAGAACGCTGGAGCGACTTCACGCAGCCAGTGAACCGAATGTTCCGGGAGCAGATAGGCGCAACTATGGAGGTATACATAGACGACATGCTGGTAAAATCTACTACAGCCAATCTCCACATCCCTCACCTCTCAGAGGCGTTCCAGATCCTAAGGAATTACAACATGAAGTCGAATCCAACCTAAATGGCGCTTCGCGTGTCACCGAAATTTCGAGCTTTATAGTCAACTGGCAGGGGAATTGAGGCAAACTGATAAAATAAAAGGTCAGACTCGGTTACGTCACACCATCGAATAAAGGAAGTCCAGCGACTGATAGGAAGGATTGCAGCCCTAAGCCGATTTGTATCTAGGGCGAGCGACAAGTGCCAGCCCTTCTTCAAAGTTTTGAAGAAGGCCTTTCAATGGGATGCGAAGTGTGAAGAAGCATTTACTGCATTAAAAACGTATCTGAGTTCTCCACCTATTCTGCAAGTCCCCGTCGGCGGAGAACTCCTCACCGCACTCGGTCGTATCCGACTTTCTCAAACCAACACAGATCGCCGAGACAAAGAACGAGTACAAAGACCCATTTACTATTGCAAATGAGTTCGAGAGGAGCGAGGAGAGGTACCCGAGGATGGAGAAATTAATTTCTAGCGCTTGGTAACCACGCTCTAAGCTCCATTCTTATTTCCGTGCTCATACCATAGAAGTCCCCGGCGTAATATCCGATGAAACAAGTATTTGTACAAAACTAAGCCTCCGAGGTCTATGAAGTGGGCCATAGAGCTATGAGTTCGACATCACATACGTCGAAAAACGTACCATAAAAGACAGTCCCAGCCGACCGCCATGGAATCTCGCTCCGGCCGTAATCCCCGCCGCACTAATTACTTAGACTCCCAATCTGGAAGCTCTCTGTATGGGAGCCTCTAATGCACAAGGAAGCCGGAGCGTTCAATTCTAACCTCACCGTATGATGACATTGAATATGCACTCAAATTTGGGTTCCATGCTTCAAACAACGAGGCCGAGTATGAGGCCGTGATAGCAGGCCTCAACCTCGCCCATTCACTAGAGGTCGACGCCCGTTGAATACTTGGCGGAACCCTCTGTCGATCCTTATAGCATGACGGTTGCCCCGGTAGAGTCCGAGCCGAGTTGGATGGACCCCATTTGGAATTACATACGACTTTAAGCCACTGTACGACCCGAAAGAAGCAACCAAAATAAGGGCGAGGTCAGCCAAGTTCACTAATCATAAAGGAAGTCTCTACACTCAGATTTTCGTACTTTCTTAAATGCATCATGAGAGGACATCAAGTACGTATATAAGGAGGTGCACCAGGTGTATGAATCTACATATTCGAGCCCGCATTAGCAGAAAAGCCTTAAGGCAAAGTGATACCACTGGCCAACCATACTCAAGGATGCGACCATCTAGTCAAGAAACGCAGATCTCGCCAGAGCACGCCAAGATCTCACGCCCCGTCGAACCTTTAACATCGCTCACAAAGCTCCCTAGCCTTTCCAACAATGGGGTTTGGACATATTGGGACCCTTGCCCATTGGTAAAGGACAGTGCAAATTCATAATCGTCGTAGTGGATTACTTCACAAAGTGGGCAGAAGCCGAACCTTTAGCTACAATTACGGAGAAAAAGATACGCAATTTCGTGTGGCGAGCCATCATATGCAGGTTTGGCATCGAGAGCCACAGTATCGGACAACGGAAGCGATTCGACAACGCTAAATTGAGAGTTTACATGCCGAGCTCAGATTAAAAATTATTACTCGTCGGCACATGTATTCGAATGGACGGTAGGAAATGTAATCGAGAACCCTCGGGCGCCTTGAAAGCCAAGTTAGAAGACCTTAAAGGAAGTGGGTAGAATACCTCTTTGAGGTGTTATGGAGCTCTGGGGCAACCTGAGAAAGTGAGGAACTTCCGGAAACTCAGTTTAGCCCTTTGCAACGAGCGGTATTTAGTGGAGATCGAATACATTTCTCCGAGGATCGAGGTTATCGAGGAGAACCTGATAAGCGAGGCCCTTCGTCTAAACTTAGAACTCTAGATGAAAAGCGGCGAGCTGAGCGCACGGAGAAGTATCAAGGAAAGCGAGTGCTATAATCAAAGTCAGCGGGGCTACATGCGGTGATTTAGTCTTGAAGAAGCTCTTTGCCGTGAAGGAATCGACTGCAGGAGCTAGGCCCTGGCGGGAGGCCCTTGCATCATATCCCGAGTGGTCGGACCGGGACAATTATGAACTCAAAGCAGAAGGGGAAAAATCTTGCGGCATACATGGAATGCGGAACATCTTAAGCGTTTTTACCAGTAAGCATCAGTTTGTAACGTTAAATAATGCCTTATCAGGTCTTATGTGGCGAATGAAACGTTCATTGATCATTTGGTTAGGCATCTCAAACAGTTCGCATATGTAAAGTCCTACGAGAAAAAAGGCCTGATAAAGAAGATTCCACCGGACATAAAGGAAAAGTTGTGCAATATTTCAATAAAGCTACATTCAGTTACAATCAGTTACATCCGGTGGTGTTCTCGACTACATCTGAAAAGTACTTAGTACAAGCAGTTCCCTCGAAAACCAAAAAAAAAAAAAAAAAAAGGAAGGAGAAGGAGAAAAAGGGTACAAAAGAGTTTAGAATAATAGGGACAAAAGAACAGAGGAGACAAAGAAGAAAGACAAAATGAAAAGCTGGAGAAGAAGAAAAAAGGTGTGATAGGGAGAAAAGAAAAGAAAGTGGAAAAGAGGAGAAGAAGAAAAGGAAGAAGGAGAAGGGAGAAAGGGAAGAAGGAGAAGGGAGAAAAAGAGAGGAGTAGAAGGAGAAAGGAGAAAAAAAAGAAGAATAAAAACGAGAGAGAGCGGTCACGAGAATTTTGCCCTCTGGGACGCATTCACAGCAAGCTGAGGGAATAACATGACTCCCGTGGAAGGGAGACTAGGGAAAAACACAGCTCCCACATGTAGAGGCAGTGGCGCGGCCTGATCCTCGGAAGAGTCTGGCGAGGCAGTCAGAGCTTCGAGCTCTTCATCTCACTTGCAGCGGAGTTTAAGTTGTGCATCGAAAGCAAAATATCACGAGCGAAACCATTGGCGATGAAACCGCTATTTATAAGGAAAATATCAAAACACTTTCGAGAAGCTTCGTCTCTTGTCGTTCCAAATTTTCCATAATCGCATTAAAGCGCTCGCCTCTTTCGAATCGAAAGTGTAGAAGCGACACAGGCGTTTGATTGTATCCAAACTCTTGGCGACCCGAGGCCACGGCGCGAGCCCGCATTGCTCACTTTGAAGAAACTCACCTACTCACGCCGCGAGCCACCTTTGCCCTCGAAGTCGAACCGACTCGGTACACGCCGCCACTCGGCCTCGGCGCGAACCCGCAGTTGCTCCGCTGACGGCTCACCTGCTCGCCTGAGCCACGGCGCACCGAGTCGAACCCGGCTTCGAGCTACGCCGCCGCTCGGTCTCGGGCGAGCCCACGGCGCTCGCACGGCTGGCTCACCTACCACTTCCTGAGCCCTGGCGCCTCCGAGTGAACGGCTGGTTACATCGCCGCTCGGCCTCGGCGCGGAGCCACAGCACTCCCGCCCCCAGCGAGCTCACCTCGCCTGAGCCCACCTTTGCCTCGGGTCGAACCAGCTCAGTACATCGCCACTCGGCCTCGCGCCGAGCCACCTTGCTCACTTTGTGAGCTCACCTACCCGCCTGAGCCACGGCGCCTCGGGATTGAGACCGGCTCGAGCTACATCGCCACTTTCGGCCTCGGGGCGGGAGCCCGCTGCTCACTTGCGAGCTCACCTACTCCGCCTGAGGCCATATTTGCCCTCGGAGTCGGACCGGCTCGGGCTACATCGCCACTCGGCCTCGGCGCCGAGGAGCCCTTGTTGCTCACTTTGTGAGCTCACCTCACTTCACGGGCGCCTCGGGGAGTCGGACCGGCTCGGTACATCACCGCTCGGCCTTGGCGCGGAGCCACTCACTATTCATTCGACGGTCTTCCCCTGGAGTTCATATGGAAGAGCTCACTCTCTTAATTCTCGTTCGGCCCGGCTCTTCCTGTCAGTCAATATGGAGCCAGGCTCGGCTCTACTATTCATTATGACGAGCTCTTCCCGATGGAGTCCAGCATAGTCGGCTCCGCTCTGCTATTCATTACGGCGAGCTCTTCCCATCAGTACACATGGACGAGCTCCTACTCAACAATTCATTCTGACGAGCTCTTCTGTGGTGATATGGGCGAGCTCCACTCACTATTCATTATGGCCAGGCTCTTCCGATCGGTCAACATAGTGACTCCCACTCTCTTATTCATTACGGCGAGCTCTTCCCATCGGTACACATGGGCGAGCTCTGCTCGGCATAATTCACTGCAGCGAGCTCTTCATCGGAGTCAACATGAGTCGAGCTCCACTCTGCTATTCATTCTAACGAGCTCTTTCCCACTCGATTCATATGGGCCGAGCTCCACTCTTATTCATTGACGAGCTCTTCCTATCGGTCAATATGGGCCAGGCTCGCTCTACTATTCATTATGGCGAGCTCTTCGATCGGAGTCAACATGAGTCGAGCTCCTCTACTATTCATTGACGAGCTGCTTCCCCATCGGTACATGGTCGAGCTACTCGACAATTCACTTTGACAGCCGAACTCATCCCTCGGCTCACATGGAGGAGCTGCTCGACTATTCACCATGACCAGGCTCTCCCGTGATCGACATGGGCGAGCTCCTGCTCAACAATCCATGGGCGAGCTGGCAATGAGTCGACTGCCCGACGGAGTTCCTCCGGCGAATCGGCAAGCGGAAATTAGTCATTAAAACGGTACACGGGACGAGTTGACCGTCACCGCCGAGATCCGCGCTGACCCGAATCAAAGCGACCGGTCGAGGCGGTCGACAAGACTAACAGGTTCAATTTGTGAGCCGCCGCGATCGTTATCTGACTAGAATCGGTCGGCTCATACGAATTAATCGCGGTCACGTGACTAGGACGGCGAGCTTCATTCATCTCACTCTGATTCTCGATCTGGAAGCATGTCCCTGAATCATGGAGAAGCGGCGATACTACCGTGAAGCGCGGACGATGTATAAAATTGTATATATATATATATATAAATATATTTCGAAGGGCTACACATGTCTCGGGCCACAGGCGAGCGAAAAAGAAAGCGTATATATAAGATAAAGCGAAAGAAAGCGGCATCGAGGCGAGCAGCATGGGAGATCGGGCGGTCGATGGAAGACGAATGACGAAGGGAATTGGCCACGACGGGAGTACCAGGCTCTTGAGAATAGTTCGTAGAAAGAGATTCCTCTGCTTCTTTGTCATTTGGGAAGGTCAATCGAATCCCGGATCTGCGTATCGTCGGTAAGCTTTCGCGTTGAAGGCGAGCCACGGAGCGCGAGCGGCGGTCCCTCGGTACGCCTATTGACCTTATCCTGCGGCGACTAAACTAACTAGCGGTGAAGATCTGTGGCGTAATCCGCGAGCATTCCTCATTCAATCGTTACGCAGAATTTGCGGCTTTAGAAGATTCCACGGCGAGTAGTCTAGCGGCGCCTTGCGGCTCCGAAACCAGCGTGGCCATTTCGAGTTGCGCTTTCTTCATTAGAGCATTATTTGCCGCGTGGTGGCGAAGATCCGCTATTTCGCCGGGGAGGTGATGAGCTCCTCGCCCGACCATCGAAGCTCACACTCGGCGGACTTGACCTCTTGGGCCTCGCTGAATCATTTTATGAAGCACAGGCACTTTCGAACCTCGGCTGCGCCCGGTTGCGGGTCAAACTGCCGGATCTACGTCTTCCACTACGCGGCGCGGCGAAGCAGTATGTTTGTCGAGATAAGTCGCTCCACTTCTTCGATGCTATCTTTGCGCTGCGCTCCACCTGCTGACTTCGGTTCGTTCGGAAGTGAGAGGGCCGCCTTAAACGCTTTATAAATTCGAGACATTCTCCACTGCTTCTCGTTTAGTTTGGCGCTGGCGGAAGCCCTTCGAGATGAGTGGCTACTGCGTATCAAACATGAAGTTAGCGGCTCGACACGGAGGCCGGCGTGGGAAGCCCGGCACAGTGTAGACCTGCAGGCAACCTTGAAGGGATAAAGCGGCCTCGATCCCATGACATCGCCTTCGACCTCCTGGGTCGAGTCCTTGAGGATGGAGAGGCCTTTGCGAGTTCGGTGTTAGAGAGCAAAGAGTCCTGGTTTTCGTCGGCTTTTGCTTTCGGTTTCTTTCTCTTCAGTTCTGTTGCCTTTTGAGGAGGCGATTTGACTTTTTCCAAAGACGGATTCCAGACGGTTATAGTCATAACCGCCAACGACTGCACGGCGGCCACACTCAAAGGGTTTTCAGCCCCTCACTTGGGCTTAGGAGAGTGGGGGCTGAAATCCGCGGGAGCCTCACCCACAAGACGACGCGGCACGACTCTCGGGCCGGTCGGAGGCGCCACGATTCCCGAACGGCTGAAACGAGGCCGGTCCTCACCGGTGGGCTCGGTTTTTCCTTTTCACACTCCGGGGCCTCAGGCGCCGCCCCAGATGAACCAAAATCTCTCCCACTGGTAGGGTAGCCCAGGCGATAAGTGATAGGAGAGGATCGAGGATAGCGACGGTAGACAGAGCGGAGGGCGTACGGACCTCAAATTAGATGGACGGAATGTACGACCTTATCAATTACATAGGGCGAAGGCAGGATATCCATGCTAGAGGCTGTAGCGTTATCTTGACGCTAAGTTGACGAGCTTAGGAAACGAAGCCCGATAGTCTGAATCGAAACGATTGACCACCTTGTGACGATCATACCACGCGATTACAAATACTCCACCCGAATATTATCGGGCGCCCAGGCATTAGAACACAGAGGTGTCATCCTGTCAGAAGTTGTATTCGAAGTTATAAGCGTTGACAAAGAAATAGCATCCCTTCCATGACTATCTACGAAGATTGAAGGTCGAGGGTCTGCCTTGAGACTCAGAACATACGGAAAAATAAAGAAAGCCCTCGGCGGTCTCATTTGGGGCGAAAAGATGAAGAAACAAGGCTGAGCTAGGGATGCGAGCCATATCCCCCAAAGAAGCCGATACTTGTACCAAAAAATGCCCAGTAGTTGGGAGCGAGTTGGGAGGAAGCGAATGTTGAAATGTTCTGAACCCTTTTCATGAAGGGTGCGGAGGAAAGCGAGAAGCCATTGTCAGGCGACCTAAAAACAAACCATCCCAGGCACGGAGGCTGCATAAAAGGTTAAGACATTGGGGACCCATACTCGGATACCAGGGGAAGGCCGATAACGTTCGGCAAAGGTACTCCCATACGAAGGATCGATCTTACTAGGGCCCACATTCACAGCATGTTGAACGGAAGATTTAAGGTAATCCGACCCCCCAGGATATGTAATTAGGTTTATTTTCTCTTTACCCTCATCAAAGGGAGGAGGCGCCGACGGCGTTAGGGGTCGGATATGGCGAGCAATGGGAGAGCATCTCGGCCGTCTGATCTGAAATGACAAGCGAGTCATCACTGTCCATGAAGCGGCCGGACCCATGACGGAGACAAGCGACAAAGAAATAAAAGCAAGCGGTTAAACCTAATGTCTCGTCGTACCCGATCAAAAGAAACCCAAGCGATACACGGTTACAATAGACTAGAATCTGACGAAGAAAGGTACCTGTAACGAGATGAGAGGCGAGAAAGAAAGGGTCAGGCGAGAAGCAAACAAGGCGAAGAAGATATAACCATGCGAGAAGAGACTCTGCAGGCAGACGAGAGAAGTATGAAACCACGGGAGAAAGTGGAGAGTCGGGAAGCGCAGGCAGAGTGCAAAGAGAATCACGAAATTGGAAGGAAGCGCGGTCATGGCGCGAAAATCTAAGTCATCGTATCGCAAGACATATAGCGGTGACAAGGCCTTAACTATGACCCGACGGACACGTGGAAGATTGCGGCCGTCTGAGAAGAATTACAGTCCTTGCCAGCGGCGTACGAGAAGTACGAAATGGCGATAGGGTTTGAAAAATAGGGCCTTGACCCGCTCCACCAGGCGAAAGAGCGAGGGCCGTCAGGTGAGCATACGCGAAGCATTCGAGGTTACTTGGCGGTGGCGGGTGGAAGGCGATTGGCCCAGGATTTGCGCAAGCGACTCATGATCAGAAAACCCAGGCAAGTGTACGAGAGGTATGGAAAGACTCCCGGCAAGTGGATAATAGGATAACTCCTAACCATACATTATCTTGCCAATTCAACCCAAATCTTTCCAGCCAGAAAGGGAAAATAATAGCAGATCATTGCAGTTAGATCTCCCCGATAAGGAAGGAGGATTATCCGAAGTAAACTTACATATCTGCACTGAAATCAGAGTATGGACTAAAGTAAGAAACATCCATCAATGGGAGAGGGACTCCCCAATTATCATCGATTGGTTGAACATCTACTATAAATACAAGACCACCCATCGGTGAAAGGTACACACAAAAAATTCAAACACAATAATACATTCGCCTTCTAAGCAGCTTTTCTTTTCTCTCGAGAAAAAGCCCGACTTAAGCGTCAAGGCGTACAGGCGCAGCCCTCGCGAAGCCCCCTCTTTTTGTTCTTGCGGAGGCTACGTCAGGAGCTTGCAATTCTTGACGACCCCACACGGCCCTATCACAGCCAGAGATAATTCAAAAAGCACGCATCGGCACGCGATGTCCCGGGTCGGCCAATGACCCATCTGCGCTCCGAAGCCAGTTCTGTTGAAAAAGGCATCATCAGTATGAAATGTGGAAATTATGAATTGGTCAAAAGATTTTAATTTATATGTACGAAAAAATTATATATTGAATAGGAAGAAGACTAGCAGATACAGAAATGATAAATATGAGGGCAGTTGGTGGGGAATTTGTTTTCGTCGTTTCTTAGTAATTTAATGTACATTTATGGCCTTAATCATACGCATGCTAAAAAATACATGAAAGATAAATATTTAAGTCGCCTATACAGTGGAGAAATAAAATATTTGTATCTGTTTTGTCATAGTGTCTCATCTTCCTGTTGTTTTTAATAAAAAAAAACATAGTAAGATAGGGATAATGGAGGAAATGAAGCATACATGGGAGTTTGATATCGAAGTAATTTATTTTTAAAAAAAAATTACATATATAGACTTCTTTTCAAAATATTCATCAAATTAGTCTTTTTGTTTTTTAAAACCCTATTTATCAACTGCGGTTTTAAAATTTAACTTTAAAATCGTATTCACCAACTGAAATTTTAAAAATTAACCTTAAAACCGTAGTTGGTGAATATAGGTTTAAGGTTAATTTTTATAATAGTGGTTGGTAAATGCAATTTTAAAAAGTAAAAATATTAGTTTTATGAATATTTTGAAAAAAATAATGGATTATTTTGACTTTAAACTCAAAGAAGGCCATCAATATCTACTCGATACACGTGGATAACCCAGTTGGTCTTGACGGCATTGGGTGTTATTTCCACATTAAAAATTAAGTGGGTGACCCACTAACTGTTAGCCCCGATTAAAAAGAATGCTGAATATCTTTAAATGTTATGAAGATGTTGCGCATGATAAGGTGGTAAATTATAATAATAATTTATTTAAACGATTATTTATAATAATAACAATTTATTATAAGAGCGGTTATTTATAATAAATATAATTTATTATAAAACGATTATTTATAATATATAATTTATTATAAAACTGGGTTATTGAGAATTACCGTTTAGAACGGTTTTTGAACGTGTAATCTATATTTATTATTATTATTATTATTATTATTATTATTATTATTATTATTATTATTATTATTTTATCAGAGATGAGTTTTTATCTCAATGATTTGGAATATTGTGTGTTAATTTAGTAAATCCGACAATTGGTATCGAGAGCCGAGATTAATTTAAATAATCGGAGAATCATTATTTTATAAAATTAATTTTGAGTAGAAGGAAGATGTCCATATATCCACACATGATTTGAACCTTTGTGAAATTATCGATGAATATTGATTTCTTTGAATTTTATTATGATCGATTATTAGATGGATGATTAATAAAGAATACTATTTCGCCTTTATTTTTTTAACTCAAATAAAAGAATTAATTTCATCTTGTGAAATTTTTATTCAAATGACAATTTATAAATGTAAGGAATTTAACTAATTTTAGATAATAATTTGCCATATTCGCCTAAATTAGTGAGCCTTGTATTTATTAATTGCATAAAAGGAATAAGGAATTTGACTTATAAAATTTATTAATAGAAAATATATAATGAGTGGGAGAATGAGACTAACCTGAGGAGAGTCAATTTCACGCTGTTATTAATTAATCAGTTTTATTTATTGTTTGCTTAGAAGGTAAAATGGGTACCCAAGGTAACATATAAATGACACAAAATAGTAAAGTGTTTTAGCTCTCTCCCAGTGAACTGGACCATATTCAAAATTTACCCAAGAGGGAGAATTTTAAAGTATCAATAGTTCATTGCTATTTATTTTATACTTGAGGCCTTATTGTGACGTGATGTCTCACACATCTTGTTCATTATTACACTCTTTGCATACGGAATAATTGTTTTTGATGGGTCGAACTTTTCGAATGAGTATGAAGGGTTCGATTCTCAGCTAGGCGTATTGGATCTTGACCACGAGCTTTTTAATAGCGGGATGATAAAACCTGACTATGGATGACAATACTGGGAGTAGTGGAACGATCAAAGCACAGGCAAGATCCAGCCCAGACTCGATCGATGTTTATGAGAGCGGCTATTGCGGTAATATCTCAAGACCTCTCTCCCTCGAATCGAGTTTGCCTCGCGATTACGAAATGTTGAGAGCGCTAAGCGTGTTGATAAGTCCCTTGCCGGGCACATTGATGAAGTTGAATTGACTACCATGAAATATGATGGTCGGAAAGGTAAGTATTGACGACCTCCTTTAAACATGACTGAAAGGATCACTAAGCTTAGGCTAGGCATGGGTATGGATGAGTTCTTCTTGGTACAGTTTGTCCTTAACTCACTTCCATCACAGTTTGCTCCTTTCAAAATCCACTATAATACTAACAAGGATCAGTGGAACTTGAATAGGCTCACACGATATCTCGAAGTGAGATTAAGAGCCAGAAGAACGAATCTTTCTTGCTTTACCTTAACTCAAACATAGTCCACGAAGAAAAGGAAATTCAAAAAAAAAAGGAAAAGACTTTCCACGAAAAAGTGGACTTGGGGGAAGGTAGCGAGTCATGATGGAAAATTCCGCGGTAAGTTGCTACTTTGTGGCAAGAAGGGCATGTAAGAAGGCTGTATCAGGGTTGCAAGGCTTGGTTCGAAAAGAGAGTATAAATCTTTCTTTTGTATATTATGAATCTGATCTAAAGTTCCTTCAAATACTTGGTGATTGGTGCGGAGCCACAACTCATGTATTGTTAATGCGAAGTTCCTTACCTTAGTGAGGAAGCCAAGAAAATTGAAAGACTATAAGCGGGAGTAGATGCAAGAGTTGGGTGATAGGCTGTTGTTTTATAAGCTTCTTTATTAGAAACTTGGGTCATTGAATGGATCTTTTAAACACTTTTATGTACCTTCTATCTCTAAATTTAGTTTCCTTGTCAAATTAGATGCTCTGGATATTACATTTTATTCGAGTTAAGACAATTAAGTTTAACGTTAAGTGCATTATTCTGAGTTAGTTTTAGTATTTTATGCTTGATGGTTTATATAAAATTTCCTTGAATCATGAATTTACCTGAGAAACTTTAATAACCACATTTCAAATGTTGGTTCAAAACGTGGCTTAATTAATGAAAATTCTTCAATCTTGTGCCTGAGAAGACCCAAGACATCTCTAGGAAGAATAGAGAAGCTAGTGAAGGAAGGAATTTTACAAAATCTTGACTTCATTGATTTCATGTATCGCGTGGATTGCATAAAGGGAAAGCAAACTAAACATACGAAGGTGCCCGCAGTAATGGGCTCCTTGAGATAATTCATATGAATGTTTGTGGACAATCCTACGTTCCCATGTTTTACAAGAGAAATGTTACTATCACCTTTATAGATGATCTATCTCGTTATGGTTATGTTTATCTAATGCATGAAAAATCTCAGGCCATTGACATCTTCGAGACGTTCATAACAGAGGGCGAGAGATAATTAGATAAAAAGATTAAAATTGTGAGATCAGATCGAGGTGGTGAATATTATGGCAGATATGATGAATCAGGACAAAATCCTAGTCCTTTTGGCAAATTCCTTGAAAAGCATGACATTCGTGCTTAGTACCACCTGATGTACGATGCGCCCGCAATGAATAGTGTTCTTTGGCGAAATCACACATTAATGGAAATGGTTAGGAGTATGATGGAGTTACTCTTACTGTTACCCCTGTTTCATTGTGGGGTGAAGCTTAAAGTATGATATGTGAAACTGAGTTCCCTAGTAAGGCCCCGGTTCAATAACTCCCTTTCGAGTTATGGGTGACATTAGGAAACAGCTTGAGACATATACATATATAGGGTTAATCTGCGCGGAGGGCGAGAATCTATAACCCACATGAAAAATCTTGATTCAAGCGATATCTCCTGGATATTTCATTGGCTATCGGGATCGTCGAAGAGAATCTGATTTTATTGTCCTAACCACGGTGTGAGAATAGTTGGGAAACCCGATGTGCGGATTCTTAGAGAATGGTGAAATTAGTGGGAATTAATGAACTTGAAAGGTAGATGTTGAAGGAGATAAGGTGGACATCCACCACTCTTTTACCTCAGAAATTATTGTCCACTCAACCTGTTCAGCACGTTGATCCAGAAGGAAATAAGCACAACATAATACGAGATGGTTCATTACCACCAGAAAATATTGCCATTGAAATCTTTGTAGAGCCACCACAGTGGCACCTTTGAGGGAGATCTCAAAGAGAAGGAGACCTACCATTCTGAGATGATTATGTGGTGTATTTACGGGAATCGATTTGATATTGGGATGGAAGGATCCGATTTAGTTTTCCTGAGCCATGGAAGTGATGATTCTAGTAAATGGATGGAAGGCATGAATGAAGAGTTGAAATCTATGGCCCGTAACGGTCATGGGATCTCATCGACATGTCTAATAGTTGTAAGCTTAGTTGGATGTAAATGGGTCTTTAAGACAAGCGCATGGCAGCTAAAGGCAATATCGAGCGATTTAAGGCCGGACTTGTGGCGAAAGGTTTCACTCAAAGGAAGGTATCAATGCAAAAGATACCTTATACTCGGAGTTCTCAGAGAAAAGATTAAGCAGAATCATCATGGCACCTGTAAGCTCATTTGTTAGAGTTGCATCAAATGGATGTGGCTTGCATTCTTAAATGGGAATTTGGATGAAGAGATATCTATGTGGAACAATAACTTGAGGTTCACAAAGAAAAGAAAGGGAAATGAACACCTAGTTTTTGCAAATTAAAGAAATCCATTTTACGGTCTTAAACAAGCTTCCAAGCGATAGTATATTAGAAGTTTAATAATACCATTACATCTTCGGATTTAAAGAGAACATTGTTGATCGAGTGTATATATCACGAAAGTTAGTGGGAGCAAGATTTATATTTACGATAATTAACAATAATGGATGATATTTTGCTTTGCTAGCGATGATCTTGGTTTATTAGGTGAAACCGAATATCCTCTGCAAAAACTTTTATATGGTTGATATGGGTGAAGACAAACTATATTTATTGGCATCGAGATATTTAGGGATCGATCTCGAGGAGTGCTAGGTTTATCTCGCCAAAGGATATATTGATCGGGTTTAGAGAGATTTAATATGCGATCATGTTCATGGGTGTGCACACATATGTTGAAAGGTGACAAATTAAGAAGTAAAAATCGCGGTGCCGAGGAAAAACATACAGAGAGAACAGTGAAGAAAAAATTCCTTATGCAACGTATTGTGGGGGGAGTTTGATGTGCGCTCGAACATGTACAAGGCTGGGATATCGGCTTTCTTTGTAGGTAGATTCAAACAACTGGAAAGGTACCTGAAAAGTGATGGGGGTACTTCTGAGGAATGAGATTATGTGCTCACATATAAGATCTGGCGAACAATTAGGAGTTGTTAGTTACTTGGATTACGATTATGGCGATTTAATCGATAGCTTAAAGTCAACTTAAGGATTTGTCTTTTTATGCTGCTAGCAAATGGGTAATCTAGTGGAAGGAGTGAAAACAATCAATTCTTTGCTTCATCACGTTGGGGCGGAGTTTGTTGCTTGTTTTGAAGCTTCAGAGTCATGCTTTTATGGTTGCGAATTTTGTCTCGGAGGGCTTACAGTGTTGTCGACTCTGTGCTAAACCTTTAGGATAATATATTGATAACAGCCATTGTTTTCTTCTCTAAGAATAAGCAAATTTTCTAGTGGATCGAAAACACCTTAGTTTAAAGTATTTGGTTGTTAAAGAAGAGTCAAGCAAAGTGTCGATTGAAAATATTAGGACCACACTTGTGGTTGTGATCCATTAACTAAAGGATTACCTCGAAGGCATATTTAGAACATGTTATGAGGATGGGCCTTTTGGGTAATCCATAATGAATGGTGGATATATATGTTATGTTCTTGGCATTTAAATTTGTTAATTTATTTTTGTTTTGACTGATGGGTGCGTTTATTGTTTGATAAACAAGAATTGTCACGACAAGACAAATTACGAAGGCTATTTGGCGTATGGGTAGGTTAGTAGGGTTATTGATGTGTGGTGCATGGAAGGAAACATGACATTATGGTCATGTGACCGCGGCTGACTCGCATTATGATCTAAGCGATTTGAGTATTATGGTATATGATTTTGGGCGGCGTGTTAAGTTTATTTGAAATCGTGATCCGCGTGGTTTTTCATAATCGGTTTAGTGGGCCAAAGTGGGAGAATGTTTATTTCACATTAAAATTAAGTGGGTGGCCCACTAACCTAGTATTTAGCCAATTAAAAGAATACGATATGCTGGCGTATAAAGATATTTACCCTTGATGGAGTGGGTAAGGTATAATAAATAGAATTTATTATAAGAACGGTTATTATAATAAATATAATTTATTACATAATACTTGGTTATTTATAACAATAATTTATTAAACGATTATTTGAATTACATGTTTAGAGCAGTTTTGAGCGATGTATTCTTGACCCCTCTTCTCCTATAATAAGTTATATATAGAAACCCCTTCATATCTGGATCTGTGACACTCTTCATCAATTACATAGAAAACAGTGCATTATCAAAGTTTGATAAGGAGAAGAAGAGATCAAGGATTTAAGATCTATAAACTGAAGGGAAATCTCTCATGGCTGCGTGTTCTTCAAACGAGGATTTGAAAGTTGTATTCTAATTTGGAAGACAAAACCACAAGAATCCAAAGATAGATTTACCAATGGAGAATTTAGGTATGCTTCCGCTATTATTTGTTTCGTATACTTGATGATCCGGTATGACCAGATCCTGTTTCTAAGATATTCAATTATCAAGTATGTAATCTATATTTATTATTATTATTATTATTATTATTATTATTATTATTATTATTATTATTATTATTATTATTTTATCAGAGATGAGTTTGAACTCAATGATCTGGAATATTGTGTGTTAATTTCCGTATTAAATCCCAACATTGGGAGCACGCACGGCCTTAGTAAGAAACCAAAGTTTTTTAAAAAAAAAAAAATCTGCTTGCTTAACCACATTCAAGTGCTCTTACTAGAATTTTGTAATTTTAAAATATGAAGAATAGTTAATAAGACTTAGCTTAAGTGGTTAAGAGTTTATCCGGGCATAGGAAGGGGCAAGGTCTAGGATTCGTGTCCATGATGAATTTATGAGGAATAAAATACTATGATGTAATACAAAGTAAATAGATATCAAAAAAGCTGGAAGAACACAAAAATGGGGGCCTTTTTTACTAAACAAGTTTTTAGTGTTCTTTTTTTAATTTTTCAAAACAAAAAATGTTCTTGAAAATAGGAACAAAAAAGTAAATAGATACCAAAAAAGCTGGAAGAACACAAAAATGGGGGCCTTTTTTACTAAACAAGTTTTTAGTGTTCTTTTTTTAATTTTTCAGAACAAAAAATGTTCTTGAAAATAGGAACAAAACATAAAACATTGACTAAGAAAAAAAAAATCAAGCCCAAAGAAATAGAAAGAATGTGGTAGAGAAATAACAAGAATGACACTTCACAGGTTAGAGTTACAAATTTGGACAAGAAGGTAGAAGCCGCCTGAAAGGCAAAAGACAACAAGCTTAAGTTAACTTATAAACTTGAAGATTGAAGATGTAACTAGAGATCATATATATATATATATATATATATATATATATATATATATATATATACATCTCAACCCATCCATATTAAGAAAAAAAAGGAAACTTGTGTTTCAGTCCATTGATTTGGGAATAATTACACATAATGTATAAAGAATGCAAAATACTTGGTTCAATATGATTTCATAAAAAATAATTGTGTTTCAGGTATGAAAGTGACGAGATACTACCTTAATAAACTGTAGATACTACTCATTATTATAGTACCTAGGATTGTTAAGGTAGTACATGTTGATTATTAAGGTAGTTATTTCAATTGTTAGGTTGTTATTTTCTTGTGTTTTTCTTTTTTTTCTTTTGTTTCTTTCGTGTCTCATATGAGTGAGTTTGATGCTTTGTTGGCTAGTGCGGAGTCATTTTGAACCACAGACATTCGAAGAATTATCAAAGTGTAAAAAAATTAGTTGAACCCATAGGTTTTTAATGATCTGAAATGGTGTGCTTTCTTGGTATGAGTGACTTAGCTTAGTCACCCCCCTTGTGCTTCAAGAAGCTATTTATCAAGGAATCTATCACACACGCACTTTTGGTTTCCCTTGTATACCTTGGTCTCGAACCCTTTTGCCTTGAATTTAGCAACCTTGGGGGATTTTAACCACCTAAGTGATAGGACACCTAATCAAAAGAGGATTGTCATTGAGTCCCAACCAAAAAGAGAAAAATGCAAAAACAATAGAAAAAGTGAAAAAGAAATGTAAAAAAAATATAAAGAAAAATGTCAAAAATAGATATGTGAATAAGAATAAGTAGGATCATCCAATCGGAATCCCGGACACAATCTGAGGGGCCTTTCAAAGCCTAATGCTCTGAGCTAACTGGCTGTGAGTCATTGACTTCACTTCTCGCTACATGGGATAGAAGATGGATCCTTCTCACAACCTAGGGCCTTTGAGTTTGGTTGAGTGTTCGAGGTGAAGTTTGAAGGGATTTTTATGCCTGGTGCCCTTAACCAATTGATGGGGAGTCACCAATGGATTCCCGCTACAGGAACACTCATCTAAAACTTCTTGGCATTGGTTTTCTTTCATTTTTAGGTATTTGAGTAATTTTAGGTGCTGGTATCGAATAAAAGGGTGTGTTCTTATCCTTTCTTAGTTAGCTTCTTCCAAATAGGTGAGTTGAGCTTAAGTTTGGGGGTACTAAGACCTTGCTATACACTAGATATCATGCTATAACCAGCATTTAGATTCTTTGAAAAGGTCATTGAGGACTTGGGGGGTTGATTTTCTTTGCTCACCTTGCTTTGCTTTGCCATGTTCCTTAGAGAGTTTAACAGTTTAAGGATCCTAAATTTTGGTTGAAAAGACTAATATTGCTAAATTGTGTTCATATTGATCCTTCCATTTGGCTAGGTCAATCCTAAATAAGTGTCCTAATGCTTAAATATTCACCTTTATGATTAAATTCGACCATTTGGTGGAATTGCGAAATAACGAAAAATGAAGAAAATAATAAATTACACATGAAGCGGCATTCTGTTGTATTTTAATGTTTTCCAGCTGCAGGATGATCCCAAATGAAAACACAATATTTTTATGGATGGATAGGTGACTTTCCAAGCTTTCCAAGAGACCTTATTCACTCGTTAAAACTGGAAATGATCAAATTATGACTCTTGGAAGTTTAAGGAAGAAGAGAAGAGAGCTCAAAAGTGACAAGTTGGAGAATTTCGTAAGTTCAGTTTGTATGATCATTGCTAAAGTTTTTTTTTTCTAGCTATACGTAGATTCTACACTTCAAGAGCTTTCCAACGGTACCAAGATTTTGTAATTTGGAGTCCGAACAAGAAAGTTATGTCCGTCGCGACGAACCAAAAAGGCCACATTGATGGAGATACGGGTTGATAAGGCTCAAAATTATTGTACCTATATGCTCAAGTGCCGTATTAAACTAAATATAGTGTGAAAAGTAAGAGTATTGTTTTCATAGGGATTGGGTTACTAAGTATTGAAATTAGAATAGTCCTAACTTTATTTGGATTAACACAAAGAGTAGAGATTCCAAATGAAAAACAAACTAAACTAAGGAATCCTAAACTAAAGTCTATAACATACAAAGTGAAAATGTAATCGCAAGAAAGCCTAAGGTTTTGATTTCATCTAACAAATTCCTATGGTGAGGCTCTTGATGAGTATCTTAAATACTCATTTTATCCTCATGTTTTGCTTTGGTTTTAGTAGTTTTATGATATAAATAAGTGTCCTAATGTTATATTTTCCCAATTTTGTGATTAGGCCAACCTTTGAGCGAAAATGAGCAAAATCAAAGTAAAAATTGAGCAAAGTCATCATGCAGTCACAGGAAAAATGTGATCCTTTTGCCTACATGATATCCTTATATGACTCCCTCATTAGTATGAGCAGATTCTAGACTTCGAGGGCTTTCTGTAGACACCAAGATCGTATGATTCGGAGTTCGAATGAAGAAGTTATGAAGGAAGGAGTGAAGATTGCAAAACGAGGAGGTTACTGGCGAGTTGAAGAACAACTCACGGCAAGGCGTGAGCCCATTCACATTGTGGCGTGAGTGTTCTCACGCTTTAGCATGAGCCCACTCATGCTACGGCGTGAGCCCACTCAAAAGCGTGAGCTCATGCTAGTTGCTGGTCACCCAGCTCCTACAATCACCTTTTGTTTTCGACATCTTGGTAGCGCCAAATCCATTACATTCTTCTGACATGATTAGTGGCCATTTTCTTTTCCAAAGCCCATATCTTCCGCTCGCTGGGTTTTGGCATAAAGGGTTCAAATTAGGGCATAAAAAGGGGGAGTTTTGTGACGGGAGAGTTCAAGAGGAGCCTCCTGGACCGATTTTGGGTGCTCCATTTGTGGAAACACCATAGAGCACAAATCTTGGAAGAAGAAGACGATTTGAAGAAGACTAAGAAGATGGAAGAGAATAAGGAAGCTCCTCTACCAGATTTGCTTCTTTTCTCCCTTCTTTTCGTTTTCCTCTTTCTTTTGATGGTTGCATTTCTTCTTCCATTTATGTTTTAGTTTGTTTTTCTTATAGGTTTTAGATGTAATAAATACAAGTTTGTATGAATGTCTTAATTTCTATTGATTTATGTTTTATTTCATATTTATGTTGAGTATTTCATTTGATCTTAATGCTTGTGGGTATTTGACCAATATTTGCATGATTTATGGTTCAATTTGAGATTGAGAAATGATGATTGAGCTATACCATGAATGATTTACCATCTAATTATCATAAGATAGAGATATAAATGAGATTAGGTGTGGTATTAGGATTTCTTGTGTTTAATGCGCCTTTAGAAATGCGGGGGTTAGGATAACAAAATACTTGACAATCTAAAGAATTGGTGTCTTGCGAGATCTTTCGAGAGAGATTCTCTCCATGAACCGCCTTCATGAGAAATTCCACTCTTCACTTGATGAAATAAATATTGATTAATTGGGTTGAGAGGTTCATACATAATTATTTGGGTGAAATTTTTGACCCTAAGGCCTTTTAGTCTTACTTGAGTCATCTTAACATGCTTAGTTAGTTTAATTTAGACCTTTTACAGATTTCCAACCATCCAAATAGAGCCTAGGCTAGATTAAAGTTAGTACTTAGTAACCTAATTCCTCGAAGGATGATACTTTTACTTATCATTATATTACTTGAGGCGACACGTGCACTTGCGCCAAAAGGCGTATATATTTTATATAAAGCAAAATCGCCTATCAAGTTTTTGGTGTCGTTACTTGGAAGTTAGTGTTTTTATTAATATTGATTCGAAATAGTTTTACTCTACTTTGGATATAGTTAGTCTTGTTTTATTTTCTTTGTTTATTTTAATCTTGAATTTCATTTTTGTTTTACAAGTCTCAACTACAAAGGATTCTTTCATGGAATTATCAACTGAATTGACTCTCCTCACTCAACAACTAGCTCATAGTTGACATCAAGGGGTGAGAAATCAAGTATGGAACTCGGACATTTCTATGGATCAAATTTAGTATGGGGGTAACCCATACTTGAACACATACGATACGATTCAGGTTTGCAACATTATCCAAACCTCTCATGGGGGACAAGTCAAAGTACTCCACAACTTCCAAAAGGGCACAAATCAAGTCTAGAAGAGACCATGGCTGAATTGAGAAGAGATCAAGTTGATTTGGCCATGGTTCAAGCTGAAAATGAAAGATCAATGGCTGATTTGGACTATGTACAAAATGGTTTGCCTAGGTATTACACCCATAATGAGAAAAGTCAACCTCCACAAGAGAAGATGACAAACCTAGAGGCAACCATGGCTGAATGGAGAAGATTTCAAGCTGAATTTGAAACCTTTCAAGCCAACTTCATGGAGGAGGTGAACCAACCTCCACAAGAGGAGTTAATATTTGAAAATGAAGTGGATGAACTAGCCATCTCAATGGCTGAATTGGCAAAGGCTAGAGCTGAATTATGCATGGAAGAAACAAAGGCCAATATCCAATTTAAGTCCATTTTCGAAAATTTGGAAGAGACCTTAATAACTCCAAGGCCTACTTCTCATACCTCAATCCGAGTGAATGAACACCATCCTCAAAGGAAGGAGGTTAGTATAGGAGTTAATGTCATGAAAGGAGCAACAAAGGAGCTGTGTTGAAATGTCTTGATGAGAAGGCGGAAAGAGGCCTGCATGGACCCTGAAGAGGATATCACTTGAAGAGTGGTTGAGAGCTTGAGAAGCTTCAAGAAGTGTGGAGGATGAGCCATGATTGAAAAGAGTTAGTTGTGAGAGACAATGAGCCAACTTATGCAAAATCCTATGACATGAAAGATAAAAATTCACCAAAGATTATTAGGAGATAGCTCCATGGGGTGATAAGCATGAAGAGTTGAAAATTGAGGAAGTAACCCCCATGTCCAAGGTGGAAGAGTGCATTGTTTAGTTGTGTTGTGAACAAAAAATTAAAAAAACATAGAAAATCAAAAAACCAAAAAAATCGTGAAAGGTATGCTGCTCAACTGACGTTAGGCACTGACTATCTCCCTCTAGTGAAGGATGGAGGCTAGAATTACCCGACATATTGTAGTTGGTAGAGTCTAGCTAGATTTCAGCGGAGTAGCTTCTTATGAGGCAACCCAAACGCAATTTTCTTTTCTTACTTTCATTTTCATATTTTTAATTTTCTTATTTATTTTAGTTTAATTTTAGTGAGTCTTTCTTAGTTAGATTTTTGTTTTTGTGTTTGTGTGTTTTGTAGGTTCAAAGGTTGAAGATTATCTCAAGACCTTGCTATACACTAGATATCATGCTATAACCAGCATTTAGATTCCTTGGAAAAGGTCATTGAGGACTTGGGGGGTTGATTTTCTTTGCTCACCTTGTTTTGCTTTGCCATGTTCCTTAGAGAGTTTAACAGTTTAAGGATCCTAAATTTTGGTTGAAAAGACTAATATTGCTAAATTGTGTTCATATTGATCCTTCCATTTGGCTAGGTCAATCCTAAATAAGTGTCCTAATGCTCTAAATATTCACCTTTATGATTAGGTCAACCATTTGGTGGAATTGCGAGAAAATAAGCTGAAAATGAAAGAAAATAAGTAAATTACACATGAAGCAGCAGCTATTGTATTTTAATGTTTTCAGCTGCAGGATGATCCCAAATGGCTACAATATTTTTATGGATGGATAGGTGACTTTCCAAGCTTTCCAAAGAGACCTTATTCACTCAATTTAGACTTCAAATGATCAAATTATGACTCTTGGAAGTTTAAGGAAGAAGAGAAGAGAGCTCAAAAGTGACAAGTTGGAGAATTTCGTAAGTTCGGTTGTATGATCCCATTGCTATAAAGTTTTTTTTTTTCTAGCTATACGTAGATTCTACACTTCAAGAGCTTTCCAACGGTACCAAGATTTTGTAATTTGGAGTCCGAACAAGAAAGTTATGTCCGTCGCGACGAACCAAAAAGGCCACATTGATGGAGATACGGGTTTGATAGGCTCAAAATGTGTGTACCTATATGCTCAAGTGCACGTGTCGCTTCAAGTAATATAGTGTGAAAAGTAAGAGTATTGTTTTCATGGGGATTGGGTTACTAAGTATTGAAATTAGAATAGTCCTAACTTTATTTGGATTAACACAAAAGTGAAGTTCAAATGAAAAACAAACTAAACTAAAGGAATCCTAAACTAAAGTCTATAACATACAAAGTGAAAATGTAATCGCAAGAAAGCCTAAGGTTTTGATTTCATCTAACAAATTCCTATGGTGAGGCTCTTGATGAGTATCTTAAATACTCATTTTATCCTCATGTTTGCTTTTGGTTTTATTGGTTTATGATATAAATAAGTGTCCTAATGTTATATTTTCCCAATTTTGTGATTAGGCCAACCTTTGGCCCGAAAATGACAATCAAGTAAAAATTAGCAAGAAAGTCATCGGCATGCGATCCTCTGGGAAAAATGTGATCCTTTACTTTCTGTGATATCCTTATGACTCCTCATTAGTATGAGCAGTTCTAGACTTCGAGGGCTTTACGCCAGGCACGAGATCGTATGATTCGGAGTTCGAGATGAAGAAGTTATGGAAGGAAAGGGTGGTGCAAAGCGAGGAGGGTTGCGGCGAGGTTGAAGACAACCGCGGCAAGGCGTGAGCCCATTCACATTGTGGCGTGAGTGTTCTCACGCTTTAGCATGAGCCCACTCATGCTACGGCGTGAGCCCACTCAAAAGCGTGAGCTCATGCTAAAGTTCACTTTGGTCTTCACTCCCTCCAATACCTTTAGTTTCGACATGCTTCGTAGCGTAAATCCGTCATAGCTAGCTGCATCTGATTAGTATGGCCCATTTTCTTTTCCAAAGCCCATATCTTACGCTCCGTGGGTTTTGGCATAAGGGAGTTCAAATTAGGGCGTAGAAAGTGGGGTTTGTGACGGGAGGAGTTCGAAGGAGCCTCTGGACCGATTTTGGAGTGCTCAGTGGGCGACACCATAGGCATAATCTTGGAAGAAAGAAGAACGATTTGAAGAAGACTAAGAAGATGGAAGAGAATAAGGAAGTTCCTCTACCAGATTTGCTTCTTTTCTCCCTTCTTTTCGTTTTCCTCTTTCTTTTGATGGTTGCATTTCTTCTTCCATTTATGTTTTAGTTTGTTTTCTTAGGGTTTAGATGTAGCCAAATACAAGTTTGTATGAATGTCTTAATTTCTATTGATTTATGTTTTATTTCATATTTATGTTGAGTATTTCATTTGATCTTAATGCTTGTGGGTATTTGGCCAGAATGCCCATGATTTATGGTTCAATTTGAGATTGAGAAATGATTGAGCTATACCGTAAGATGATTTACCATCTAATTTATCATAAGATAGAGATATAAATGAGATTAAACAGAGTGTAGCCCAAGTAGTAAGTTTCTTGTGTTTAATGCGCCTTTAGAAATGCAGGGGTTAACTGAATCATGCAAAATGCCCGATCTGAGGTAGTGTCTTGGATGCTTTCAAGGAGAGATTCTCACATAGACACTAGCGAAATTTCCATCTTCATGATGAAATAAATATTGATTAATTGGGTTGAGAGGTTCATACATAATTATTTGGGTGAAATTTTTGACCCTAAGGCCTTTTAGTCTTACTTGAGTCATCTTAACATGCTTAGTTAGTTTAATTTAGACCTTTCACGGTTTCAACTAATCAAATAGAGCTGGGCTGAATTAAAGTTAATTATATCAACCTAATTCCTCGAAGGATGATACTTTTACTTATCATTATACTACTTGAGGCGACACGTGCACTTGCGCCAAAAGGCGTATACATTTTATATAAAGCAAAATCGCCTATCAAGTTTTTGGTGTCGTTACTTGGAAGTTAGTGTTTTTATTAATATTGATTCGAAATAGTTTTATCTCTTTGGATATAGATCGTCTTGTTTTATTTTCTTTTGATACCCCTGTTTTCAATCTTGAATTTCATTTTGTTTACAAGTCTCAACTACAAAGTTCTTTCCTTGGAATTATCAGCTAGATCATTTCTCCTCACTCAACAACTAGCTCATAGTTGACATCAAGGGGTGAGAAATCAAGTTTGGAACTCGGACATTTCTATGGATCAAATTTAGTATGGGGGTAACCCATACTTGAACACATACGATCACGATTAGTTTTAACATTATCAAACCTCTCGCAGGACAAGTCAAGAGTACTCCTGACTTCCAAAGGGCACAAATCAAGTCTAGAGACCATGGCTGAATTGAGAAAGATCAAGTTGATTTGGCCATGTGTTCAAACAGAAAATAGAAGATCATTGGCTGATTTGGACTATGTACAAAATGGTTTACCTAAGTATTACACCCATAATGAGGAAAAGTCAACCTCCACGAGAAGATAGACAAACCTAGAGGCAACCATGGCTGAATGGAGAAGATTTCAAGCTGAATTTTGAAGCCTTTCAGCCAACTTCATGGGAGTATGAACCAACCTAGAGGAGTTAATATTTGGAAAATGAAGTGGATGAACTAGCCATCTCAATGGCTGAATTAGCAAGGCTAGAGCTAGATTATGCATGGGAAGAAACAAAGGCCAATATCGATTTAAGTCGAAACACTTTCAAGAGCTTGGAAGAGACAATAACTCCAAAGGCCACTTCTCATACTCAATCCGAAATTAAGATAGAACAACGTCCTCAAAGGAAGGAGTTGAGTATAGAGGAGTTAATGGCCCAATACATGAAAGAACAACAAAGGAGCTTCCCAACGAATCTTGATGAGAAGGCGGAAAAAGAATATGTGGACCACAAAGAGGATATCACCTTGAAGAGTGGTTGAGAGCTTGAGAAGCTTCAAAGTGTGGAGGATGATGCACATGAATTGAAAGAGTTAGTTGTGAGAGACAATGAGCCAACTTCTGCAAAATCCTATGACATGACTATGAAAGATGGGGAATTCAAGGTGTCCAGGAGATAGCTCATGGGGTGATAAGCATGAAGAGTTGAAAATTGAGGAAGTAACCCCCATGTCCAAGGTGGAAGAGTGCATTGTTTAGTTGTGTTGTGAACAAAAAATTAAAAAAACATAGAAAATCAAAAAACCAAAAAAATCGTGAAAGACTATGTGCTCAACTTGCTGATTGAGCACAACTATCTCCTCCTAGTGAAGGATGGAGGCTAGAATTACCAACATATTCGTAGTTGGTAGAGTCTAGCTAGACTCGAAAAACGGAGTAGCTTCTTATGAGGCAACCCAAACGCAATTTTCTTTTCTTACTTTCATTTTCATATTTTTAATTTTCTTATTTATTTTAGTTTAATTTTAGTGAGTCTTTCTTAGTTAGATTTTTGTTTTTGTGTTTGTGTGTTTTGTAGGTTCAAAGGTTGAAGATTATCTCAAGCATGAAGAACATAATGCATAAAGTGTATCCTTTGTGAGGATGCATGGTTGAACATTACGATAACCAATGAAGGGTGGTGAACAACCTCGATTATCACACAACTCTCAACCATGGTCATGATCAGCTTTGATCATTAGGGGAGTCCCCTCTACCTCTCTATTTTTCATGTTTCTAATACATTGAGGACAATGTAATATTTGAGTTTGGGGTGGAAATGGGTTGCGGTTTGGTATAATTGGTACATGCTTTAGAATCTTGTGCCTTTGAGCCTTTTAGTTGTTTTGGTGCTTTGGTTAATTTTTGTACATGTTTGTGTTTGTGTTTGTTTATTTTGTGTGTCATGCTAGGTTTGTTTTGTTAGCAACTCTGTTGCTTGGAGAATTCTTTGACATTGTGCTTCAAAATTTGTTTTATTTAGCCAAAACTTGGGATACCCTCACATTTATGTGATCTAAGATTGAGTGTATCTAGTGGTTATGGGAGGCTCGGTTGTAGAGCCTTCGTGTTTTTCAAGGAACTACTTCTTAATGGAACTCGTACACACACACAATAGATCTCATTTGTACATTGAGGTTTCGACCTCTTCTTCTCAAACCAAACTTACCTTGAGAGACCTTAACTTCCTTAGTGTTGTGACACCTCAATAAAGAGGGCTAATGAGCCCCACACTAGCAAAAACAAAAGAAAAACTTAAAAAAGAAAGAAAAAGAAATAGAAAAGAAAAAATAGGAAAAATAAAGAAAAAGAAATAAATAAAGTGAAATTTGTTCAGTAGAAATCCGAGACGCAGTCAGGGGGCCTTTCAAAGCCCTAATGCCACTAAGCCCTTTGGGCGTGAGTCATTGACTTATTTATCTGTACATGGGACGGATGATGGTTGGTCTCGCGAGTAGGTGTTCTTTGGATTTCGGTTGAGTGTTCGAGGTGAGATTAGAGACAATACTTGATGTTCCATAACCAATGGGTAGGGAGTCTCCAATGGATCCCCACTACATGGACACTTTTCTATAATGCCTTAGCATTGCATCCTACTTTCTAGTTTTTGTATTGAATAAAAGGTGCGTTCTTAACCTATTTTTGTTATTGTCTTTCGAATTAGTGAGTTTAGTTTGGTTGAAAAGTGTCTTGGAACCTCCGTCTACATTTGAGATCTATAATACCATTTTCACGGAGTTCCTTTTGGAAGGAGTCATTGAGAAATTGAGGGCAAAGCTTGCCTAGATCACCATGCCCATAGATACCTTGTCTTTAAAGATTTTAAATGCGTTGGGATCCCATGTAGGCTATATCTTTTCCATAGAACTTTGTCATGGTATTCTCCTAACTTGTTTCTAGCACCACTCTCTACTCATAGCTATTTTAGTGTGTTGTATATATGTGTGTTTATTTTTTTTGCTTGAGGACAAGCAAAGTTTTAAGTTTAGGGGTGTAATGAGTATCTTAAATACTCATTTTATCCCCATGTTTTGCTTATGTTTTAGTAGTTTTATGATAAAAATAAGTGTCCTAATGCTATATTTTCCCAATTTTCTGATTAGGTAACCTTTGGTAGCTTAGTAATCGAAGAAGTAAAAAATTGGCAAAGTCATCATGCAATCGCAGAAAACACATGATCCTTTTGCCTGCATGATGTCCTTCTATGACTCCCTCATTGGTATGAGCATATTCTAGACTTTAAGAGCTTTAGTAGACACACCCCAAAGGCATGTTAGTCGGATGAAGAAGTTATGAAAAAGTGAAGAATGCAAAAGCTTTGGGGCCTTCTTTTGGCGGAATTGAAGGGGACATCTCACGCCAAGGCGTGGTGGCTCGCAGCTATATAGCGCTGTGATTCCACTTGCGCTGTAGCGTCAGATGGTTTCAGCTATAAGTGAGCGTTCATGTTATAGCGTATTGTTCTCATTATTGGCGTTGTTTCACTACGGCGTGAGCTCAAGCTGAGTGTGAGATTCGCTCATGCTGCGCTGAGTTTATCAATAACAATTGAGTTCCCTCATGCTTCAGCATGGTTTGGTCTTCACTCCTCCAGTACCTTACAATTTTCACCACATCATAGCGCCAAATCCATCACGCTAAAAAGTGATGTCGAGGCCCATTTTCTTTTCCAAAGCCCATTTCTTCCGCTCGCTTGGTTTTGGCATAAAGTTCTCAAATTAGGGCATGAAAAGGGAGGGATTTTGGTGGAGGTTGAAAGGAGCCTCTTGGACCGTTTGGATCACATTGAGTGAAACACCCTGGGGCTGAAATCTTATGAAGAAGAAGGCGATTTGAAGGAGAATCAGAGAAAGATGGAAGAGAAGGAGCTCCTCCCATGGTTGCTATTTTCTCCCCTTTTCCATTTTCCTCTTTCTTTTGATGGTTGCATTTCTTCTTCCATTTATGTTTTAGTTGTTTCCTTAGAGTTTAGATGTAGCCAAATACAAGTTTGTATGGATGTCTTAATTTCTATTGATTTATGTTTTATTTCATATTTATGTTGAGTATTTCATTTGATATTAATGCTTGTGGGTATTGACCAATATTTGCATGATTTGTGGTTCAATTTGAGATTGAGAAATGATGATTGAGCTATACCATGGATGATTTACCATCTAATTATCATGAGATAGAGATATAAATGAGATTAGGTGTGGTATTAGGATTTTTTATGTTTAATGCGCATTTAGAAATCTGGGGTTGAGTAGAGATGCAAAATACCTAATCTTAAGGGTAGTGTGCGAATGCTCGAGAGAGATTCGCATAGACACTAACGAAATTGTAATCTTCATGATGAAATAAATATTGATTAATTAGGTTGAGAGGTTCATACATAATTGTTTGGGTGAAATCTAGACCTTAAGGCCTTTTAGTCTTACTCGTGATCATTTTTTCCATCTCGGTTAGTTCATGTTTTAGACCTTTACAATTCCAACCATCCAAATATAGAGCACCGGCCTAGATTAGAGTCGGTACTTAGTAACTAATTCATTGTGGGACCGATGCTGCTGTCACATTTATATTACTTGCTAGAGCGCACTTGCGCCAAAGGCGTATACATTTTTATATAACACAAATACGCTATCATTTCTGCTTGTTCCCCCAATGTGCCTAAATCATGTATTAATGGTGGATTTTACTGGCACATGCTATTCAAGCAATAACAATCTACCTTGGAAAAAGGTTCAATCTATACATCTCTACCGCAAAACCACCATAACTGAGATGCATTAAGCATTGGAAACCCGATAAGCCACATGTAACCCACAAATATCTCTATTCTATGGTGAAACATGATATTCCATTCATGGTCTAACCTAATTATTGTTTCTCAACCTCAAATTGGTGCAAATATTAATGGTATGCATCATCAACAAGCATTAGGAATTGAATAGAACATTTAAATATATAATAAATCAAACATCAAAGATTACAAATCAAGTTAAGCACCATAGTTCATTGTTTAAACTACATCAAAACCACTGAAAGAAAATGAGTTTAGCTCATGGAGAATACAGCCATGAAATGAGAAAAGCAAGAAAAATAGGAGAAAGAGTGTAGATTAACTTAGTTTCTTCTCTTCAAATCTCATTCTTCTTCTTCTTCTTCAAGGCCAAAATGGTTCCTCCAAGAGATTTTACCATGCTGGGTCATTTCCACCCACGAAGGATCTTCTCCTTTGCCCCGAGAGCATCTCCTTCCTTTGCCTCCGAACTCCTCCTTTGTGAACCACCAAAGCCCTAATTTTCATTCTATTTAAAGAGTAAAAACCAAGAGGCAGGCAGTAGAGCTATGGCGTGACGGATCTGATCTTTGTGGCATGCAAAATGGGAACTCTTTGGAACAAAAGCATACGAAGTGAAACTCACTCTATAGTGTGAAAATCATGCTACAACGTGAAAGTCATGCTACAATGAGAAAGCGTGAGGTTGCTCTATTTTTCCTCCTCTGCTTCCCGATGCCATAACTTTCTCATCCAGACTCCAAACTGAGCAATCTTGGTGTCTACAGAAAGCTTAGAGAGTTTACATTATGGATATTTGTAGAGAGAACACTTGGGTTGATGTGAAAATACTGATCATAAAGTGTGACAAGCGGTTAGATTTGAGTACTCTTCACATTCCTTCAACTTCGAAAAGCCATAACTTGATCCAATTGAAGTCCAAATTAAGTGAATAAAGACTCTTTGATCTCACTATCTATCATACAAATATTAGGAAGGCCATGGGAGATCATCTATAAATTGCGAAAAAGATCCAAATCTGATAGCTTAACTTTTGAATGTTGACTTTCTTGATTTTTGGACCTTTCGCTCATTTCCTCCAATGGGTTAGCCTAATCACAAAATTGAAAGAGGATTATGACATGACTATAGCATAAAGCTTTGCTAAACCTAAGCAAAACAGGACAAAATGATGGCCCAAGATACTCTCATCGGGATTTATGGCGATGAAGGACTCTTCATTTGTGTTGACGTCTATGACAATGGAAAAACTGGTGACTATTGCAAGAAGGCCTATGAAGGGACACGTTTCATAGAAGGTCGGGGATGACGGGAAAAGGACCAAATTGGCATTTGGGGTTGAAGTGCAGATCTTTTGATGGAGAAAACCCTCTGAACTTACTCCCCTCTTGGAACATGACTTTAGGACCACGGAGGATTGGTGTCAGTTGAAGAAAGAGCGTGGAATTTGTGGAGAAGATGATTGAAGACTCGCCATTAGTTCGCTATTTAGAGTTTCTTCTTTCCTATCTTTCATGTTTTATCTTAAATTTATGATGTACCAAACCTTTATAATGTGGTAATTTCGTAGTCTATGGTTTAGTTATGTGTTGGACATGAAGCTTATATTTAAATGTTAATTTTCCTTTTTCTATTATTTAGGTGTGAGTTGTATCTATTCTAATTCATGCTTGGAGTATCAATATTTTCATATTGATTTCTAGATAATCTCAACATGAAGTGGTTCCTTGCGAGATATGAGAAGAGTGGTGACATAAAATGAATTAATAAGTGGTGAGACCAATGTAGAAATTGTGGAAATTAGGCGTGTGATCTCTAGTGCGGGTTGGTGAGGAAGCGAAACCTGTTCAGTTGGTGAATTATCTGACCTCGAAGAAACATAATTAGTCGAATCACATGAAAGCATTTCAGAACAATGAGGATGGAATTTTGGCTTAGATATCAATAGTGCCTGTTGCCAAAACCCTAGAACTCTATTATCTCTTAGTATCATGATTTACCTGTTGATTCATTAGTTAGATTTAGATTTCAATAATTTAATATATAAAATCTAGAAACCATCTTTAACTTGATTTGTTATTCTTAGTGAAATATTCTAAAATTTTAATTACTTGGCATCTATGTATTCTGGGTGAAATATTCGTACTTAGGTACACTTTGTTGTAGTGACGTATCTTTTGCACATAGCAGGAGCTTTATTGCCTGGATTTATTTATATATCACGAATCGCCTGTAAAGTTTTGTTGGAAAAAACTACTTAAATAAATTGATACAAAATGGCCATTTCACCGCTTTTTGTACTTCAAGTGGGTTCAACAATCAAACTAGTCGACAATAAATCAACCAGAAGTAATAATAAATCAACCACAATGAAACAACAATTTTTGCGTTGATAAATAAAAGGGTAAAGCCTGGCAAGTAATTTCTTAAGCCTATTTAATATTAAGTATCAGGTTACGCAAGTTCTTCTCTAGCAAACAGAGCTGAGCATAACAATATACATCAAGAATATCATTCTTGGCACATCAAAGTAACAAACATCATCCCAAGGAGGGAAAACTCAAGAGAAAGAAAGAAAAAGCTGCAGAATGCTGGAATAGGTCAGTGGTGCATTATATGGAAAGCTAACCGGCGATCAAACCGTTAGGATTGAAGGAAACCGCAATCTGAGTTAATGTGTGGAAATTAAGCCAAAAGCGAACATTGTTTACCTTAATGTATAAGAAATTTAGAAACCACTAAATACTCAACCTCCATATATAAACGCTCTCTCCTCTGTTTTTCTTTTTCCCTTACTACCCACCACTTCAAACTCTTTTTTGATTTGCTTTTTCTTTTCTTTTCTTTTCTTTTTATATTCAAATTATGGGCTTTAGCCCATTGGACAGTCCAACCTACACAAGAGGGCAGATCCAACAGGTTTTTGACGTCGTTGTTGGGGACTAAAAAGTCTTTGGTGACGTTGCCAACGACTTGCAAAAAGCCTGTGCTCCATATAGCTGTCTTGGATGGACAAGAAAGAATTGTCCGAAAATTAGTACAGATGGTTGCCAACCAAGAGAATGTTCTAGACCTAAAGAACGAGCAAGGGAATACCGCTCTCCATTTGGCAGTTGCAATTGGAAATGTTTCTATGTGCTTAAACTCCTTTCTTCTTGGCCGCCCGACATGGCAAGATTGATGCATTCTTTTGCCTATTGAGTTTGTCTGGCAGAGCCCAGGACTATGCAATGCTTCGGAATAAAAATGGTGAAACAGTTCTTGACTGTGCCATCACTGGAGGACACTTCAGTAAGCCTTTTGATCTCAGATATCATAGGTGGTCGTTTGTTTTATTTAAGTACTGCTTGTTAAATAGAACTTTTGTTGTGAATTTTGCTTAATAATATTAAGTATTTAGTAGTTCATTTTTAAAGATAAAAATCAATATTTTAATCTAAATTCATATATAGTCTATGAAAAATTAATATTTTATCTAAATTTTGAGAAAATCAATTTTTAAATAAAAATAACTATCTGTTTACCAATGATGAAATAAAAAATCCTTTAATTTTTATTTAAATTTTGAGAAAATAAATTTTAAATTAAAAATTTTAAAACTCTTATATTTTATTTAATTAGCATGAGAAGAAATCATGAGTGTTTCAATCAAATCATATTGTATGATTTTCTTCTGCTCTTGTTTTAAGAATTTGAAAATCTGGTTTTTTCAAAATAGAAAAAAACATTTAGAAAAAGTCAAATACTTTGACCTTTTCTATTCAGAAAAAAAAAAAACAACAATAAGTCACAAAAAAAAATACAAGTAGGCTTAAGTTTGAAAACAAATTACTTCGATCAAAAAGTCAAAAAAACAAACACCCCACACTGTATATGTCCGTATATGCTTTTATGTTTGGGAAATTTTTTTAGTGAATACTTATGATATTCTTGACAGAATTGGCATATCTAATAAGTCAGAGGTATGAAGTTCTTGTCAACAACATTGATGACAGAGGAGTCAGCCCTCTTCATTTACTGGCAAATAAGCCTACTGCATTCAGAAGTGGAACTCACCTAGGTCTAGTTGACAAAATCATATATCATTATGAAAGTATTCTGTGTTAATTAGCTGTATCTAAATCTGTGACTTATGCTAATGTCCTTTACCATTTATTTTTTCAAGGTATACTTGTTCCAGAGGTCTACCGTCCACTTGGAGATGACAAAGACTCTAAAAACCAAACAAGTACCAATTTGGAATGCTTTGGAGCAAGATTAATATATTTACAGGTGGGTTGAATGGAATTGTTTTCTTCCTATTCATATTTGTCTAGAAAACATGTATCAACCACTGCTAGTAGAAATGAAATATGAATCTAAAGAAATTCTACTGTCATAGAAAAAAAGCAAGGGCATGTTTGGTTTATATTTTTTAGCGTTCTTGAGAAGCAGTTAAAACATGAAAGAACGCCCGTTTGGTATTCTGCGAAAAGTGTCTGTTATTTGAATTTAATGTTTTTATTTAAGTTTTTCTGAACAAAAAAAGCTGTGAATCAAATGTGTTCTCAATTCTTCCTGTTTTCCTTGTTTTTGAGAACAAAAAACAGTTTAAAAACATGAACCAAACATGCACTAAGTTTCCAAGAAGAGAAGATGTCAGTATTGATTTTGGCATGTAGTTGGATTTTCTTTATAAGCTAGATTGATATGCTTTACTCTTTTCTTTTTAATATGCACTCCTTAACTTTGGCATGTGGTTGGATTTTCTTTATAAGCTAGATTGATGCTTTACTTTTTTTAAAGATGCTCTTTCTAGGTTAGCATTACTACACCCAAATATATAGATATTGTCATTTGGATCGAGGCCTTCACCACTTTTAACGCATTTAAAAGTTAGTTAATTAAGAAGTAATGCATATAGTGTCGAGGAGCTTGTCCCCTAGCCGATGGTGAGATGTGACAATTAATTACACAATACTTTCAAATATCAATGTTATCCAAACAAATCCTGTTGGATTTTCATTATTTGGTTTCTGTTCAAACATGATGTTCAGATCATATGATCATCCACCAAAAACTGTCATGACTTTCAATTAAATGAAGTGATGTAAACTTTCTACTTTTTATGCCAACCCTCATGAACTTAATTTAAGTTGTCTATCACTGAAAAAGTTCTTTTATTTTTTTATTTTTTGAAAGCCAAAGATGAGCTCTATATGACTGGTTCTTGAGTGGGATAATTAGGATGAGAGATGTAACTAACAGCGATGTAGAAACAGTCCTCATGTATATGGCATGTGACCAAACCCTTCCACCCCTTACCATAGGAAATACTGTACATATATAAAGACACATGCCTACCATTTTCATCTCTTCAATATTTTGGGACAAAATTTTATGCCATGAGTTTCTTGAATATTAAAACTCTTTCTTAAACTTTTTTGTTCAAAATATAAACCCTTTACATTCACTTCCATAAACACCCATGCCCATTCCATTAAAATGTCATAATAAAGTTGGAAATTCTAGTAGTGATATTATAATTTTAAATATCTATCAGCTAGTTTAGCGTGCATATCCCACTTTGCTCCTGATTTTTTTTCGGTACCAAGATATATACCCCTTACATTTACTTATGTAAACACTCATGCCCATCTTGTTAAAAAAAGTCATAATCATGTTGGAAATTTTGATAAGTATAGGGTGTTTTAATAGGGTTTTACCAGGTGATTTAACCCGCATTTGTCCATCTATGATAACGGTAGAGGCATGACTTAGTTATGGAAGTAAAAAATTGATATATCTTGGTTTGGAAAAATTGAAACAGTAGGACATACATGCAAAACTCAGAAGCATTTGTGCTCTTTAACCCTCAATATTTTACATAGATATTATCACCTTTTGCTGCTTTTCAATTTTCAGAACCAAGTAGAACGATGGGGGACCTGCACATGGATGCATCACAAGATCAACATTACATTGATGCAGCAGAGAAACTGGAAGAAGGACGAGGTATCATCCGAGACCGCCTAATTTGCATGATCGGTGAGCCATTGATGATGGAAGAAGAACAATGGAGGCAGTATGAAAACATCGGCGTCGGGTTTTCCGTAAATTATGATACCTGCTTCAATTTCATCAATTTCGTTTTCAGCTTCAAATTCATCAAGCTTCTAATCAAAGTGATGTTGGGTATCCTATTCTTGGGGCTAGGTAGGACACACAACCCCACCCCACCCTTTTTTTTTACTGGCAAAAGTCTTCTGAAGAATAAATATTTGTGTTCTGTATATTGGTTGAAAGGGCCAGAAGTTATATAAACAAGATATAGCGGGAAGAAAGAGAAGCATATTTGGTCTGCCAGGTCATGCACAAACTACTTAAACAGATAATACAGTTACGGTAGATTGCAAAAGAATCTCGATGCACTGAAAGAACAATGTACGGTCTGGTGGAAAGTGAACAAACTCGAGTGCTGTTTGTACGTTCTTTTAGCTTTTTATTAATTAAGCAGCAGTAGTTTATTTAGTTTTTTTCTTGTAGGATTAAGGGGCTATTAATTTAGTTCCTATTTTCAAAAACTGGAACCAAATAGGCCTAAATGTTCGTATTTTTTGTTATGCCAACAAGGGTACGATCACGAATAATGTTAATTCGAAAACAAAAAGATAAAATAGTTCATATAAAGATACACTGCGATTTAACATGGTTCACCAACTTGTTTATATCCATGAATGAGAGAGCATCTTTTTACTATACCATAGAGAATACTACAAGGATAGAGTACATACAATTATTGGTTCTCAAAACATCCCATGACCTCCTCCCGTGTGTTTTCATACCTTGAGTATATATTGAGTCCACCCGAAACCACTAAGTATATATTGAACCATTGGGCCACAACTAGTGTTTATTATCTTTCCAAAACATGCATTATTAACTTGTGCCCCCTGTCATTAAATCCTAGGATCCGCCTGTTGAAGAATAATAATAATGCAGGAAGATAAAGGAATAAGACTGCAGAACGGAAACTTTTATTTTGCTTACATCAACTAAATCAAAGCAGATTAAATAGGTTGATAACCTTAAAGTCATGGTTCAAACGTTACTGACTTGGAGACATGGATATAGAACGTGGGTTGGTGGATAGTGGATGAGGAAATGGGGATGGTGTGCAGAACATGGAGAAGCGGTGAAACTAAATATCAAAATGACCTTCAACTGAAATATAAAGTGGAAATAGTGGCTGGACGTGGCCAGTTAATTAGTCGTTTGGTAGGTGGCGTTTGTTTTTATTAAATAGGCTTTTAGCATTAAGTACATTTGTTTTTGAAATTTTAATGTTTATTCTTTGAGAAATTTTTAAAGTTACGAATAGAAAAAGTGAAAATATTTGGCACTACATTCGAGAAAAACTCAATTTTCGTAAAAATAAGAAAAAAGCTGATAAATTCTTAAATGAAGAGATAACAATATATCTTCTCAGGGATGACAGAGAGGGTTTGGGACGGGCGGTCCCATCCCGAGCGACTTCGTTTATTTTTTTAAATTCGGCTTATCACCGTTAAAAATTAAACGGGCCCGGGCGGTGGGAAAATTCCCAAGCTTCATATTTGTTTTACATTTAATTTTTGTTTTATTCTTTAATTTTTAATTTTTTTATTTTTATTATATTAAAATTAATATTTTTCATAAAAATAAAAAATATTATGAATTTTTATAAATTATTTATTAAGAAAACATTATAATAATAATAATTATTTATATTAAAGTATAAAAACCAAAATAATAAAAAATTATTTTAAAAAAATATAATCACAGGCGAGAAACTTATTATTATTTTGGATCCATTATGAGTTGTGTGGCGTTCGGGTCGTTTCTACCACAGAAACAATTTATTCTTTCAGTTCATTTATTTAAATGAACTTAAAAATCATTTCTTGACTTTAGATTTTTAAGTAAAAATCTAGATTACTGAGTCGGTGACTGCATGGAAAATGAAAAATTTACGCTTGTCTCAGGAATTAAGCGACTTTTACGGGTTTATAGATCTACAGAGACGAATATAACGGCGCATTTCGTTTCATTATCCGAGATCCAGAGAATTTTTTAGGCTTCCCTAAACCCTTATGATAATTTATTATTTTTATCAATATTTTGCTATTTTTGAAAATTTATAATTTTCTCGAGTTTTACAAAAGTAACGATACTAAACGTCACCGGTTGGAAAAATAAACACAAACGTTAAAACCCAATTAAATTAAATTAAACTTGTGTCATTGAAACGAGGCGGGACGGGAACGAAATAATTTCATCCGTTACCATCCACCTCACTCACCTAATGTTAAAAAGCAACGAACAATACTTAATCTTTATTAAGTACTATTACGCATTAAGCTGAAAGTCCTATTGACATTAAGTAAAAAAACAAACACCACCTGATAATGACCAGAATCATGCGATCTTGAAGCCTTTTCGACACTCCCCCTTGCTTCAAATCTTGTTACTCCCATTTGCAGTAAATGTTCATGTGACAGTGGCGAGACTTAATGGGATATCAACAACTTCACTTATTTGTTCCACATTACTTCAATGCAATTGTTCTTGACAGAATTTAAATAAAATGACATCGAATGTTGATGTGCTTCGTTATCTTATGGAAGAATTTGGTTTTTTTTTTTGTCATAGAAATGGTTGCCTTGTTATCCACAAAAAATCACGATCCACACGCTTCTTGCTCTTGGAAAATGCGACTAGCAATCTCCTTAGCAAAGCGCGACAAGGCGTGCGTGGCAGCGACATATTACGCCGATGATGACAAAGCACTATGGCTTGCTTGCTTTGAGATCCATGAAATAGCACCACTACAGTGAAAGATATAACCAAAGTACTCTTCTACGTCTTCGAACAACACCTTGATCACTATCAGTAAAACCAAAAGTTTGAAATTTGGCTTGTTGGTACCAATTGGAAATCAATAGTCAACGCAACATATCTGAAGATTCTCTTTCTTTGCTCGAATGGTGTTTTGTTGGGCCATGCATAAGCTTGGAAACCACAACGACATATGTGCTTCTCTCCGGGTCTTGTATGAGGCTGATGGGGTTCAAGCCACCAACTATGTTTCTATAAGCCTTGCACTAACATACCAGGTCCATCATCAATAAAAGTTTCTTATTAGCATTCATGGGAGTAGAGTTATATACAGATTCAACGTGTTACTTAGTTAAACAAATTAATGACATACTTTCTTGAGAAATAAAAATGCCATACGAATTTTGTTCACTTCAACCCGAAAATAATGTAGTAAGCCCAGAGTTTGACATCTCGAATTTTCTCATCATAATAAATTTAAGTGAAAATAAGCTTGAGGGAACCCTTATAAATCATGTCATCAACATATAAGTATACAACTAGAAAATCAACATCACCTTTCTTCTTCACGTAGAAGGTTGGCTCATTTTTACTTCTTTCAACCCCATTTTCCTTAAAATAGGAATCAACCTTTTCGTACCATGCTCTCTTGGCTTGCTCCAGTCCATATAAGGCTTTCTTTAGCCTATGAACCTTATTTTCATCACAACTAACAAAGCCTCTTGTTGTCCCAGATACACTTCTTCTTTTGAATCACCATTCAAAAAAGCAAATTTAACATCAAACAAATTCAATGTGCATCAGGTACAAAAGGTTCTTGGTTTCAGCGACATTATTGGAAAGTTTCTTCAAAGTCGATGTCTTCTTGCGAGGAGTACCCTTTTGCCTGAAGCGAGGCTTTAATTTTCTATAATACATCAACATGGCGCTGTTCGGTGGCTTCCGCTGAGCCCGATAACATTCTTGCCTCGGTAAATGACTGAAACTCTGTCGTTTTAATTATTTCATGGAAATATCTCCTCTTGCGTACGTCGCGCGTCTTGGGCGACTTTCTCTGACGTGTAACTAATAGGGTTGAAACCTTCAAAGCAAAATCCATGGGTCATATCTCCCTTAATCTTGAAGTTTCTTTGGTGGGGTCTCTGAGAGGTAGGGTGAATGAGGCTCGCTAGGATTAAATGGGCTACTTTGTAGAGTAGAATGACTTGATGTTGAGCTATTATTACCATGTGTGTCAATGGATTTTGCTTCAGAAATTTGAACTGATGATGTCACCTTTGCTATTACTCAGTTGATTTTCTTCAGCTGAACTTACGGCATCTGCTTATAATCACTTTGCCACTTATAGGATTATACAACGTATATGCTTTGGATTGAAGACTATAGCCAACAAAAATGCATTTTTCTGATTTTTTTATCAAGTTTGGGGAAAATGTAGATAACAAAGCATAGGCCTCCTGACAAAAAAATTGCACAAGTGGCTCACACGAGGGGTTTTCTTCTTCCAAGCCATACGGTGCAATTTTTGCTACCTTTGTAGATTAAATGTTGAGGGAAAGGTCTGCGTGTTTGCTACTCACTTGCTAAAATTCTTTAGAAATACCACTTGTTGCCATCATGCTTCAAGCCATCTCCACCATAGTTCGATTTTTTCATTCGACCACCCCATTTTGCTCTCGTGTGTATGGTGTCGTCAACTCCCTATGAATGCCACTTTCTTCAAAAAAAAAATATTAAATTCATTAGAATTAAATTCACCACCTCTATATGATCGAAGGGTCTTTATGCTACACCCATTTTGCTTCTCACTATTGTGAATTTCTTGAAATTTTTCAAGGTTTCTAACTTATGTTTCAAAAGAACCCACTGACTCATGCGTTGCGGTCTTGATAAACAGCAGAAGAAATAACGCTGCACTTCATCCAGAAAGATTGACACTCATCATACCACAAACATCAGTATGCACTATCTCAAGACAAGTGGAAGCCCTTAAAGACTTGTTTACGGGAAACAAATTTTTACTTTGCTTTCCATAGACACATCCTTCACAAAAATCAAGATCATCAATTTTGGCAGTGCGACAACCATATTTTTCTAAGCGATAATTTTTAACCACTTTAACGCTGAAAATGCCCGCCTTATTCCATATTTTTGCATCATTCCTTGCAGCAAGGCACAACTTTTCATCAAACACTTCTAAGGGAAACATTTATTTTGTGCCATAGGAATATCAGCCAATTTTTGTATGTTTTCTTATCTTGAATGAACGAAAACCATTGTCAAACAAAATCAAATATCCACCGTCCGTCAATTGTCAACACTTAATATATTATGGGCTAAATTAGAAACATATTGCACATCGAGAGGAGTTTTACATTACCCTTTCAGTTTGGTAGCAATAGTCCCTTTACTTGAAGACTTCAAATACATTGTTATCTCTAGTGAACTTCACTTTTCTATGACTCATCAAGCTCCTTAAACAAGGACTTTGTTCTAGACATATGATTAAAGCATCCACTATCCACAAACTACACACCATCATAAGATTTATCAATAAGAGAATGAGTCGTGAATAACTTGCTTTCCTCTTCAACTTTCTCGGTAAAATTGGCATGCTTTTGTTCATCCCTTTGCTTCAGATCGACGCTCCGAGATTCTTTATGGAGATTTTTGCAATATCTGCGTGAATGATTTGTGTTAGCGTTGAATCTCTATATTGACCTCTTCCTCTTCCACCCTGTGGCCTCAACCACGAAATCCTCCTCTCTACTATATCCTCGGCTTCTTTGTATTTTATTTTCTCATATTGAGCTCCAGTGATGTCCCGAAAGGCTTTCTCCTCGGCCTTTTCATGACATACGCTAAATCTGGCTTCATGGGCTAAGAGAGAACTCATCAATTCATCAAAGAATAATTGGACATGTCACTAGACTCTTGATAATGAAACAACATGATTAAGAATTTCTATGTTGGGCTCTTTTGAACCTTCTGAACAACGGTTTCATTTTTAATATTTTCCATGCGATCTCATGTGATTAAAGCGATCTTCGGACACCACAGATAAGAATGCTTGTGAGCTCATATCTTTCAGCGTGTTAATCCGCGACAAAGAGTCTATAATTTGCGGTAATTACCTTCGCGTAAGCTAAAACTCATTCTTTAGAATATCCCGTGTGATGGGAAGTGCTATTCTTTATGGTCGAAAAAATGTCATCATCAAGGACTTGTTGAATGAGAAACAAGGCCCTTGCATCGTTCTTTCGAGTCTTCGGAGTCTTTGATCGGGCGAGTTGGATTGGCATCTTCAATCTTCTCACTAGATCTGGCGAAGCTCTTGAGACTTTAACATCGTCTTCATTTTGAGACTCACAGCGGTAGTTTCCCTAAAAGTGAATCAAGGGTTGAAGATGGACTCAAACATTCTTTCGTCATTATTAATTTTGTTTATATTTATACAGTTTGAAGGTAGGCATTGACTACGATACCACTTTGTTGAAGAATAACAATAGCATTAGGATGATAAAGGAATAAATTGCAGAACAAAACTTTTATTTTGCTCAAATAACAATCTAAATTACATCAACTAAATCAAAAGCAGTTAAATAGTGATAGCATAAAGTCATGGGTCCAAAGTTCTTGACTTGGAGACATGGAAATTTACAAAATGTCGGGTTGATGGATGATGGATGACGAGATAGTGTGACGTGGAAGTGGGTAAACTAATATCAAATGACCTTCAACTAAATAGAAAGAAATGAAGTGGATAATGTGACCATGATTTATTCAATTTGACTAAGTAAATAACAGACCAGTCTACCATTAATGAAGCACTATCGCACACCGCACGCCCTCTGTGGATGAAAGATATTATATGATGAAAAGCATTGCATAGAAAGAAAATTAGATACAAATATTGGGTTTCAAATTAAGTGTCTCGATTTTCCTACTAGTTGTATATAAATCACAGAGTATGAGTTCTTTTATTTCACAAAGTGCCTCTCACTTCTTTCTTGTCATTATTTAGATATATAATCCTTAAGTATCTTTTTCCTCTTTATCTTAACTTTTTCTGTCTTATATAATTAATTATAAGCCAAGTCCATCTCTTTTTCCCAGTAATTTTCCTCATAATGAATTAAAATGTTATAGAGAATGTAAATCTAATTACTTCAACCAACGATGAACAGAAAACGTTATGCAATATTATTGTTCTGTCCCGAAAAGTCTTTCGATTAAGAATTAACATCGTTTCTACACGTACGAGTGCCGTCTTTTATGAACACTATAGAAACACCATCATTGTTTTGCAATAATCGCGGTGGATCACATATGTAAATATTAAATAATTGTGCTATAAAATTTTATTAAACACAATTAAAGTAATCTAGTTGAATTAAGTAATAGTATGAAGATTATAATTGACATAATCAGTGAAATTAAATATTGTTGATTAAATTAGAATCTTTCCTAATTTGATGAATGGCGCAAATATCTACAGCAGGCCTAAACATAATCATTAAAGTTGCCGATTGTTCCGGCATTGAAAAAAGGCGAATTCTTCTGCTTCTCTCTGACCCGCCGGCTAAAGCGATATTGAATTTGGAAGATCTAACTTGCGTTCGGGAAACTTCGGCAATAACCGATCACGACCATGGCACACTATACAAACTCTTGCCTCGCGATTAATGGTTGGTAACATGTTTGTTTAAAGTTTGCTCATTGTGCATGGTCGGGTCAAATATTTTTGTCATTAATTTTCCACAAGCGCACAAGTCGCACAAGTAATACAGTGGACTAACAAGTCTAGATATCGATCCCACAGGGAAGGTGTGGTTTTAGCAAGGATTGAGTACCTCGGATACTGAAGTCGTTCACTAATTGAGCGACTTGATGACTTGGGTGAAAGAAGGTTTCCTAAACTAAACTAAAAACAAAACAAATCTAAAATTGATTATATAAGATTCACAACTAAATGGGTTGATTTTAAAGAAAAGTTGTAGGGAAGGATACTATGGCTGATTATATCCATTGATGCAATTATGAGATATATTCATGAACTGCTGGTTTAATGAAAATATATTTGTGTTTGTCCAAGGAAACCGATATGAGGCCACACTTTCTGCCTCCTCAATTTCTCACACCCACTCTATTCTCCTTTCGGTCCATCTAGGTCATAAGTATAGTACTTTATAAGGCAAGAGCTTTCCTCGAATCCTATCGGGTCACCTCTCGGTCCATACAATAGGACTGGTCCTGACATGCTTGGATTGATCACCTCTCTATCCATAATGATCCCTCACAGGGGTGGTTAATGGAAGGGCCAATGTTGAGATGGTGCTACTCCTAATGAAATCCATCTAGTACTAGGCATTTCCAATTCCCTAGACTTCTTTGATTAGGTTAATTAGTATTTCAATTAACTAATTCATACCTTAAGAGACCCGATACTAGATTTTAGGGTGTAATCCAAGCATCACCAAGGATGTCCTAGTATAGGGATCGAAGACCTAGCTCTCAGTAAGGATTAATTAGTTAAAACCATAATAATCCTAAGAACTACACCAACTAACATCCCCACAAGAATGAATTCACAAAACCATTCTAAAAGATATATAAATCAAGCATCAACTTCAATAATCAACCCTAGAGGAGAGTTTAGCTACTCATTACAACCAAGAAATCCAACAAAACCATGTTTAACATAAATATAATAATGAAATATTAATAAAAAGAGTAAAGTTTAGAGATACAAAACAAATGAAAGATGAAATTCGTCTCAAACTCTGCTCTATAGTTGTAAGAGCTCCTCTAGTAGATAGTTTTTCAAAATCAGCTCCAAAAAACAAGGTGAAACTTAAAAAAAATCTAAAAACCCTAAATTGATTTAAGAAGAAGAGAGGAGAAACCCTAATGAGGGTGTTCTCCCTCTCAAAAACTAAACCCTTATAATGTCTAAAGACCATCTATATCTGAAGCAATGGAAAATGGCCAATAAGTGGAAACCAAAAATCGTTATTTTCTAGTCTAGCCCTTAGTCCTTCTCCTTGGTAGAGAGGTATGCTTTTTGCCTTAGTAAGCAAAAATGTGCTCATTTCGAAATACTCTGCACCCGCCTCGACAAACGGTTTCTTTGCCTCGGCAAACCAAAATGTATCATGATTCAGATTTGACCTTAATTTCGTGTATAACTCTCTCATTTTGACCTCCGTCATTGATTTTAGTCTCTCACAAAAGCTGAGAGGTGAAGATCTATCAATATTAATCTTGCAGGTCATTGGAGCCCTTATGTAGACTGAAAATGCGACTTTGAGGGTCATGTGGTGTTTTGAAAAATCTATGTTCTGAGTCGTATTTTCGTTCGAACTCTGAATTGGGTAATCTTAGACTCGTTGGAAATATTGAGAAGTGTAGAATCCATACATATCAAGCTTGAAGCCATGGGAAGTCATTGTACAACCCAGAAATTCATCTTTTTTGTCCTCTTTATGCTATCTTTGCTTCATTGTACCTAGAGACATAAGATTATAAAATTAAGCATTAGAGCCGTTAAAAACACCATAAAAGCATATGATTGATAGGTGATTAATGGTATAAAAGCATGTATGAAAATCACCTATCAAATACCCCAAACATTTCTTGTCCTCAAGCAAAAGAAACAACTCATTTCCTTATTCAAAACTAACAAACATATTTGAGCATGAAAATGGGATATTTAATGACAATTTGCCTCAGTTTCAACCTTCCATACAACCTGAAAGGAAACTTGAATGGCCTTTTCAAAATAGTAAGTGGCCATAAGTTGAACAACCTAAACCAAAGTTCTCAAGTAAGTGTGTGTGTCGTCTTCCCCTCTCTAGTCAATTGTAGTTCAGATGGAATTAGATGAGCCTGAGTGGAATGGGGATCTCTCACTCACATGGTGAGTGTGTAATGTATGGCTTAGGTAAAGGTAGTTAAATAGGTCATTTAGGCTTTAGTTTAACCAAAACATACACATTTTCCTTTGTTCTCCACTAATTGTTCATCCTTTTGCATATTGCCTTCTTTTTAATTGGCCTCCTAAGCTTTCCCCAAACAACAGTGCATCTTTTATCTTGTTCTCCCAAACTTAGAGTTTTCACCATCTTCACAAGAACACCAAGAGCTTTATTTTTCAAATTTACAAGGCATGGAGTATTGCAATGTTCAACGTCATTAAGCTTTCTACCTACTCCACATAGAGAGCTTTAGGTTAGTAACTCTCAGACCAGTTGGCCTTAGAGTGCTAAGTTATTTGGAAACACCCTAAAACTTACTTGCTCATGTAAAATTGGAAGGCTTACAGGAATTCAGCTTGCTCCTCCTTGCTTTATTCTTTCTTTTTTCACTTTTTCTACTTTTTCTTTTTCTTTTTCCACCCCAAAACCTCTTTGATTTCCATTCAAAGCACATCCTCTTCAACCAAATCCCCAATTCACACTACATGTATTCTAAGATACTACTTTATTGTGGCCTTGATCAGGGGTCCGTGAACTCCGTCTGACTGTTGGAATACAGTGGATGTCCTTGCAGCGCCACCAGAAAATCGAGTCTCCTTTGTCTTTGGAATCTACCCAATTACAATACTTGTATATAACCTGACTTACTGTCCCCATAAACGGGTTCAATATAATCACAATGATACCTTACAATTATGGATTGGGATAAAACGGTCTCTTGGACCCATACTACAATATCAGCAAAACATACCAACTATATCGAGTTCTAGGTTCAAATGTTTTACTCTTATACGGCACTATATTATAAAATCTAGAATTCTAATACATATGGCACTCCAACCAAAGCCACAATCAGACACCTTCACAGAACTTCGTACCCCAGGACCAAATACCGTCCCTCATACCGCTCCTGTACCTTAAAATAAAAGGGGGTTTCTCTTTGTGGGGATGACCTAGTCATTCAGATGGGAGGGATGACACTAGTGTTTGATATCTACCCCAAGTGCGGTGCAATGTTCCAATTAAACACACATTCAAGCAAATGCTTGATCTACTTGAATATCTGCACTTGTCTTCAGATCCAGGTCACTCCACGAAACCACTCACACTCACATAGCCTCGTGTGAGAATATTATGTTTTATTTGTGGACTACCTCCGATGTTGCCTAAATTGTGGACCATCTCCCCAAATTATTTATATTTAGTGGACTACCACTCAGAGGAATGTAATTTGGGCTACCTCGACGATTGATATATTATTTGGACTACTCCGATGAATATCAAAATTAGGTACTCGACGTTGGTAATTTTCCATTTCTTCACCTTAGATAATTAATATTTTTAGACTACCTACTCTAGAACCATTTTCTCTAGACTCATCTCATGCACCTAACTCCTATAGTCCTAGGATGTTCCGATTACGCACTGGAATCACATGTATGTCGGTTCCAATGGAGTCTAATCACATAAATATATAAACATGAATATACTACATAAATCCGTCACCTGATATGTTGTGCTTAATTATACCACTCATGCATCAAAGGCTGAAAAGCTCACTTGGGCTAATGATGTTTCTAGTAACAATTTAATCCTTTCTGACCAAACACATATTTTTCACAAAAAATACTTGTTTCTGCGTGTCATATTCTAGACGATAAAACCCTAGGTTTCACAGGTTTAACATTCAACAATTCATGGTTAGCTGGCAGTACCGCATTTCATGGCCACTTCGGCCTCAATCCAATCAATACATGATTAACACATGAATACACACTCAAATCAACCCAAAGCATAAGTGGGCAGTCACGGACTGCTCCATTACAGTTCCAAAAATTATATCAATTAGGGTCCCCAAGTTTTGGGACGATCAAGCTCATAAGCTCATTCAACTCAAAACGTTAAGTAAAAGCAATGGCAAATGAATAAAGCGGCAGGGCTTGCCTCTTGGGTTTGTCAAAAACTCACAAACCAGTTTTTGAGCCCTCTCGCGTAGAAGCGGTTCTTCTTCTTGTCCCGAAGACCGCCAATTGTTGGATCGCGTGTATTTCTAGAGAGAAGCACAACTCTCTCTCACTAGAACTAGATGGAGCTCCTTGCCTCACTGGCAGCTTCAACTCAAATTTTTGTTTCTTTTTGAATGGGAAGCTGACACTACTCCACTATTTTGTCCTTTAGTGACTTAAAATCAAAATTCCAAAATGGCCATCTGTCCTTCTTTTACAGGTGATATTGGCGCTATCTACGACCATCATTTCATCGTTTCTCTACCTACTCATGCGACTTATGGCACGCGAGTCGTGTTATATGTGACTTTCGTCTCATCAGGCCATACGGTTCACGGTGCAGGGCGATGCCTCGTAAAACATGCGACTCCGTGTCTCGGAATTCAACGAGAAATTTTCACCATTAATGTGATTTGCGAGATGATTATGGTTGCAATTCTGTTTTAAATCATCAGAGACCACAGAGAGAATAAATTATGGATTTTTGCAAAAATTACAATTTCGTAAATGAAATTACAATTTTGCCTTTTTTCCAAAAATTGGAATTTCGGGTCTTAAGGAATTTCGATAAATTTAAGACAATCGATACTGCATCTTTGTCTGCTCAGCCACCTTATGTAAGCGGTCATTCGATATAGCGATAAACCGTACCTTCATCCACAAACAGAGGATAGAACGCGCATCGTCGACCTCCATCCCACGTGGACTCCTCCACTCCATAGTGCCTCCATAGTACCAAACGCTAGCCTCTGGAGCCCGCCCGAAACGTGTAATTTATCGACAATGCATGCGGTCGCCGAAGTTTCAGGTGTCAACCTCAGTCCGTCCACGATCACCACGCGGGGCTGGATGGGTATATTTTGAAGCATGGGGCGTGAAACGCACCATTGGACGCGACGTAACACGATGCGCGCGTGGAGTGCGCCATTGTACTACCCTCTCGGTATCTCGAAAGGTCGATGAACCTCGTGGCTTCACGCTGCGAACGACCGCACTCCTCTTGCCGCATAACCTTGAAGACATGATCCCAACCTCGAGCGCTAAGGTCGGCGTCGTACATCTTGCATGGCTCTTACGCCGGCTCTAGCGTGAGGAAGCGTTATTAAATCAGCTCACCTTCTGGGGTGTCTCTAATCAAATCGGGACCAGTGATGGGCTCTCTCCGCCCCTCGATTTGACATAAGGTGATCTGCATGGCCTCCACAGTACTATGCGGTGCCTGTCTGACATGCTTTCGTATTGCTTGTTGTAAGCGAATTCCACTAAAGACAATGCTCCTCTACCCTTATGACTGGGGACACATGCTCCACGGCGTGTCCTCTAACACATGTATAATCATACCAGACGTGTAACCTACCTGACCCTGCCCGGTGGCGCAGCTGACCTTCCCAGGTCACAATCAGTGACAATCCTTTGGAGCATCAGCAATTCCATGTCATGAATGACATCCATGTATCTGAGCCCTTGCGACTCAGCAACGCAATGCAATTTCGAAGGGGTGGTATCGAGCCTCGAGTCACCGGAGCTCATCGCCAGCTCTAAGTCACCGGGTGATAATCATAGTGTGTCTTCATCTCGGGCAGCATAACTCTTACGACTTACGTCGACCTCTTTCGTTCACACGGAAATTTCGGATATCTCCATGTCCTTTACCCCCTGCAACTCCGGGCTTCTCACCTTAGGGGATTAACGGCCCCTCTTCTTGCTTTGTTTGACACACTCACAATTACTCGTCATTTCACGGACTCGAACTAAGTGTCTTCATTGGACGTAGTCATCTCGAACAAACTCAACCCTCACTCACCAAGAGTGGTGAATGGCCAGGCTGCACGAGCGCAATAATGTCATACGGTGACCGCTCGAGTCCACCATGAGAAAGAATCTCAAGATCTCTCACTCGTAATCCCGAACTGTGAATTGACTCCTGCCCACACCACAGGGAAGAACATGCATGCCCAGCTTCTAAAGGCCTTAACCTCTAAGCCAGATCTTATGTAGGTGTCGATGACAACCCAGTAGATTACAATTCTTGACAACTCGATGGGTCATCTCATCAGTGTCAACCACGACATCGACAACCAATAGGTCTACCACACAAAGTCCACCACGCACCTTCATTTGCGCAACTCTAATTTGTCCACGACTTGACCACACTCGACCCCTCTAGCCTACTCCATATGAAGGTGCTATATACTTGAAAGCTGGCGGTTCCTCTAACCCTCACTAGGGTGTGGAGGAATAGTGTCTCTCTCTGTTCCTACAGTCTCTTGGGGTTGTCTTTGTCCCAATGAGTCTGGATATCTCTGGGGGCAATCCCGTCTCACATGCCCAGGTCGTCGGCATAAATAACATATCACTGTCTGTGACTAACCGCGATCCGGCCCGGTCACGAAACTCATGTAAGCCCCGAGAAGTCCTCTTGCCTCTTCCGAGGCCACAGAAGAAATTTGATCCTCCTCTCGCGACCAACACCCGCATCCCAAGTGCTCCTAGCATTCTCGATCTCTCTCTCTATGGTCAGGGTCGTCCCAACCATGGAGTCCATGTCCCGTAGGTGAAATCCTACGATCCTGCCCCGAATGGACAACCTCAGCCCATTCTCGAATCTCTTGTAATACCAGCCCGATCAGCTTTCAGTATCTCGAAAATTGACATTCGGTCTCTCTCTATCATCTTTGCCTCGACCTTCTCTGGGTCATTGACACTCTTGATCTTTGCGACACCACGTGTCCCAATCACCTCATTAAGCCAAAACTGCCTTCACGAACTTAGCATCTGTTGATGGTCTCTTCGCAATTTATGGAACAAATCTCGAAGTATTACTCATGTCCCACTCGTGGGAGTAGTCTAAGGCGATCATCCCACAAGATCGTGGCCCGATTCTGATATGAACACCCCTTCCGCGGGGTCCGGCCCAGATCTTTGGCGGCGCGTTACCGTCGATCAAAGGGCATCGCGGCGACTCAGTGCCATGCCTTTAGCGCCGTCGAGAGATCTCATCTTCTTCAGCGATGATAACGGTCTGCGGTTTTATCTTATGAACTTCGCGCTCCTCTCGGCTGACAAATAAATCATCAATCCGGTGCGATATCCCAGGTGCGGATCATAACCTGACTGGTACGTAGTCAATGCAGTTGAAGGAGTCTTGCCGCCTTTAACCCTTGAAATAGAACGGAGCGCCCCATGGTGAAAGTGCTCGGTCTAATAGGCCCACCATCCCGGTAACTCATTCTTTGGACTACGAGATTCTACTGACTCAAGCTGGTGCCATCTATGAGGTGTAGAAGTGGGTGAAGTACAGGGTGTAACTTTCGATGCCGAAGTCCACTACCCTCTGTGGGAGGTAGTCCAGCGATTAGCTAAATCACGTAAAACATCCACATACTACTTTGCTGCGGGGTAGATCTAAGTGCGGTCTCACCGTCCCTCTGGGAGCTCGCGAGCCAACGCTAATATCACATGTTTTCTGGACTCGTGCAACTGTCTGGGGCAAAATATCATTTATTTGAAATACCACGATCACGAGTCAGTGTGTGAGGCGGGTAACTCTCTAGCTCACGATCGATAATAACAACCACATGGTGTCGATGATCAGCTGGATGACATCAGACTCTGACATGTCCATAATCCTCGGGTCCACGGGTAGGTCAGGGATCTCCAACTCACAACCTCGACATATCATCCCTAGCATCGCCCTAGTCCCTAGGGGAGAACTCACATAAATGGCTCCTCTAAGGTCTTAAGTCTCCTAACTTTGGCCAGTGCGCTGTTGCAATCATCTTAATCGGAACAACTGTGAACCTCATCACATAATCCATCATAGTCGTCGCCCCCTGCTTCAGCTCTAGGAACTCCTGAGCCTTCGCAGTCTCTGGAAAGTATTTACCTATGAACAGCTCCTGAAACTCTGCCCATGTCATTGCCTCACAGGTCTGAGGTCCTTGCAGCATTCCACTATATTTGGAGGCCTCACCTCTATTTGGGCAGCTAGTCTAATCGGTGTGATTGAGGTAATCTCACGCCTCACAACACTTTCTCGTTGCGCAGATGTGGTCTGCCATCGGATCTCACTCTCCCCACATGAATGTCGGAGGATGATCGTCCTAAACCTGCAGAGTTCACCCAGGATCTCCCACTGACCCTGTATGTAGTACATCACGTGCAATGGCTGCTAACACCTACGGCCTCTGAGCCGTGATCCAAATGCCGGCGGCTGGTGGAATGTCGGTGGTGCTGACAGTGCCCAGTGGACGTCCTCTGCGTCACTGCCCTCACTAGCCATCTGCACAGAAGCAACATGGCACGTTCCAGTTCCAATTCGGTATCTACAAGGCCTGCATGTTGCCCTGAGATACTCTCCATACCACATAAATCAATGTATATGCCATGTCCTTGTCTGAGTAATCTGAGCGTCGATTACCCCAAAACATTGTTTTCAACAAAATTTTATTTTCAAAAATTTTATTTTTTCGAAAATTTTATTTTATTTTATTTTATTTTATTTTATTTTATTTAATTAATTAAAAAAAAAATTTTGAAAAAATTTATGATGAATAGTGTTCATTTAGTGGCTGTGATCTGCGAGTGGCAAGATCAAGCGAGTCGAGATCGCCAGGAGAGAGTACCTTTGTGCTGCAGTGATTGAGGCTGACCGGCACCGCCCATCCTGCCCCGCGGCACGGGCACGCCCGGACCTTTTAAATCCGTGTCGTGGCTCGAGGCAGCAGTGTGGGTGCCATTGCGGCGAGTGTCGCGTTTCTCTGATGTCGCGGCCCGTGCCCAATCTTCTTGCGCTGCTGCGCGTAGCGCTCTAGCCCGCCTCACGCGCACCGCCCGGGCGCCTTTGCCCGTGTCTGTCTGACCCATTGTATTCTCGATATAAGTCTTTATTGCAATACATTCCTATTTTTGTGTTCTTTGACCCAGTTCAGCCCTCAACTTCCTTCTACGCAATACAACATAGTATGTGCGTCTGGTTTTCCACTCTTACCAGGCGCGCTTAGCCTGCTGCGTCTGTTGAGTATTGCGTCACCATTGTTTCTCGCTACTTTAAGCCTTTATACAATACAATTCAAGCTATTCAAGCTAAATCCTACCTTGTCCTGACCCACTTTCTCTTGCAATACATTATTTCCCTCACAATATCATTTGGGCGGTAGCCAAGCAGTTACTGCACAAATTTTTTTCATTTATTATTATTATTATTATTTTTCATTTATTTCAGTAATTTGGAAAATAAAAAATTTATACACCTAATATTTTTCATAATACTCAAATAGAATTCCTAAAAATTTATTTTCTTTATTTTTTTTTTTCATTTTTCATTTCCACTCATTCCAGCTACTGGAAAATTCTAAAAAAAAAACATCTATACATATAATTTTTTTTTTTTTCATTTTCCACACTCAAATAAATTTCTAAAAATTTATTTTCTTCATTTTCTCATTTTTCCCGAATACACAAATAAATTTCTAAAAATTTATTTTCTTCGCACTATTGGTTTACCATATAAAACCTTAGAAAATTATTTTCTCACCTCATAACCAAATAAATTTACCAGAAGAATTTGCTTTATTTATTTTCAGTTTTTCACTTGAAAAAATTTTTCTCCACTTAAATAAATTTATAAAAATTTATTTTCTTCCATTTCCTTCAATTTCACACCTTGTAAAATCCTAGAAAATTATCTTCTCCTCCTCTTAACCAAATAACTTTATGAATTTATTTTGTTATTTACCTTGTTTAAGTTTACCTTGCTAAACTCCCAAAATGTTCTAACACCTTAAATTTTATTAAATTTCCATTTGTCATCGATAAACCCAATAAATTGATTTCAATTTATTTCTTTCAGTTTTTGCTATACAAACTCCTAAAAAAAAATTCCAATACACCTATGTGCTAATCACTTAAGCACACAAACATTCCACAACACACATAAAACATGTCATGCACGCCAACACAAAACCATACACCAAGCATATACCAAACTCACATGCAATGTCATAGTTTTTGTTCCGTGCCTTCCTAGGTAATCTCATATATACCTACACTCAACATCGAACCACACCTAGTAGTAATGTTCTTACGATTACGACTACAAGCCAAACCCTCAATCTACAGGTTTCCATATACACCTATACTCCACATCAAACCACCTAGTGGTGATGGATACTGAGCAGAGCTCCCTAGGTGTTCGTATACCTGGCTAATACAGTGTGGCGATCCGGGGTCGTTGACTTCGTCGACATTGGAATACAAGTGGATGTCGGGTTGCAGACGCCGCAGGAAAATCGGGGCGAGTCTCGCTGTACGGGGCTACCCAGTTACAATACTTGTATAAAACACAATTCATATCTCAAAAGCGATCGATATAATCGCGAGGATACAAATATGGATACAAGCGGTCTCTTGGATCCCGTACTACAATCAGCCAAAAACATACCAACTATATCCAATAGTTCTAAGAGTTCAAATGTTTTACTCTTATACAACATATATTAAAATACTCGAATTCTAATACATGTAACATCAACAAAGCCACAATCCGGCTTTCTTCTAGGGCTGAAGCTCAAGACGGCCTTTCGCCGCGCTCCTGTGCACGTAAAATGGGGTCCACGGCGGGGTAGGCTAATGCTCGATGGGAATCGCCCTAAATTAGGCTGCACTCACCTAAGTGCGGTCTGATATTCCCGATTTAAACACACATTCGACGATATGATCCTGCGAGATATTACGCGACTCAGATCCCGAGTCCTCACTGACTCCCTCACACTCACCTAAGCCTCGTGTGAGAATATTATGTTTTATTTGTGGACTACCCTCCGATGTTATAAATTGTGGACCATCTCCGATGTTATATTTAGTGGACTACCCTCCGAGATATATCAATTGGGCCGCTCCGACGATTGATATATTATTTGTTTGTGGACTACCCTCCGATGAATATCAATTGGGCGCTCAGAAGCGATTGACATTTTCATTTGGACTACCCTCGGAGTAATTAATATTTTGAAACACCCTCCAGACCATTTTTCTCTAGACTCATCTCATGCTTTGCTCCTATAGTCTGATGTTCCAGTGCATATGGAATGCATGTATGCCAGTTCCAATACAGTCTAATCACATGCAAATATATAAACATGAATATACTCACATAAATCAAATCACACAATCATGTTATGTAATTATACCACTCATACATCAAAATTAGCTCACTTGGGCTAATGATCGAACACGAGTAATTTAATTTGAATCCTTTCGACCAAACACATATTTTCCTGAAAAATATATTCGTGTCCTTATTCACAAGACGACCACAAGTTTATGGTTCCAACGTTCAACAATTCATCGGTTCACTTTGGCAGACGCATTTCTGACCACTTCGGCCTCAATCCAATCAATACATGATTAACACATGAATGCACACATAAATCAACCCAAAACAGCCGTGGAGCAGTCGCGGACTGCTCATTTGGTTCAAGTATATCAATTCGGTCCCGAGTTTTTGGGGCCGTCAGCAACCTCACGGCTCATTGCTCGACATTCGTAAAACACTTAAAATAGGAGAATAAAACACAAGTAGGGAGAAACCTCTACCTCTTGGAGTTTGTCAAAACTCACAATCCGGTACCTTGAGCGCTCGCGTGAAGCGATTCTTCTTCTTGTCCCAAAGGCCTTAGCGGTTGGATAAAGCGTATTTCTAGAGAAGGCTTTTGACTCTCTCTCCACTAGAACTGAATGCGGAGCTCACTTTGCCTCTTTTCCCTTCCTTTCTCACGTTTTTGGTTTCTTTTGGATGGGAGAGACGACACTATACACTATTTTGTCCTTTAGTGACTTAAAATCAAATTCCAAAATGACCGTGTCATGCTTTTGCAGGTGATGTGGCGCTGCTCTGCGTGATCCATTTTCATCATTTCTCTACTCATCACGACTTATGGCACATGAGTCGTGTTATATGTGACTTTAGTCGCATCGAACATACGTTCACGATGCGGAGCGCGATGCCTCTTAAAGCGTGCCAACTCATTGTCTCGAGTGATGAGAGATTTCGTACTAAACTGGAGTACTGCGAAGACGATTCAATTACAATTCGTTTCATCATCCCGAGATCTAGAGAATAAATTCTGATTTTAACCGAGAATTACAATTTCGTAAGCGAGTCTGATTTTGCCTTTTTCCATAAATTGAATTTCACGGGTCTTACATTGCCTCTACATTAGGGTAACACTAGGTTTTTGACTGAAGGGTCTTCAATATAAAGGGACGAGAGTAATTGGCTTTCTTGAAAGAAAAGGCTAATGTGGCTCAATTTTGGTGACTACTACGGATGCTTATGCACAAGAAAGGTTAGATAGAAAATCAATTGATCAAGGATGGCCTATCATTTCCTAATTATGCCATTGTTGCCTAAGTTTGCGCAAGTGATAATTGAGCAATCTTGAGATCAAAATGTGAAATGATCACCTAATTCTTCTAATAAATACAATAAAATTATTGAAAAATGGTACATGGCTTGTGCTAAAGTTACCTAAGAACAAGTGGTTAGGTTTTACAACTATGTGGTCAAATATTATGCTTTGTATTCAAATATCACTCATTTTCTTCATGTGAGAGAAGGTTCAATCATTATTCAGCATAGGCATCATAATTATCTCAAAGAAAACTCAACCAAAACAAAAACAACCTAAAAATGAAAAAATTAACCTAAAAACTAAAAACACATAAAAGCAACTAAAACATACAAGCAACAAAAAGTAAACACTAAAGATAGAATAATTGAAGCGTTGGAAAATTTTGAAAACAAGAAAATTCCTCAATGCCCCCGAACTTAAAATATGCATTTATACCGATGTATTAAATATGAAATATTAGGAACAGAGGACTCCCCTTGATGATTTAGTGTGATCATTGGGCTCGGGTGTGGTGGGTCTTGATGAAACTTCCTCAATAAGATTCAGCTTCAATGTCTTGAAAATCAAAAACCAAATAAACACTTAAAATAAAATCAACATGCAACACGTACTAAAATAACTAAACAAAACAACTAAGGTACTAAATGGATAAAAATCCTTATTTTTGCCAAGTTGCCTCTCAAAACACTCCGTTTTTAGAGTCCATCTAGACTTGGTAAATTTTGAAATGTTTACTTTGGCCCTTCATCCATTGTGGCCAATATTCCCTCTTCATCCTCATCGCTCGTGAGAACAAACTTCTCCACCCTCGGAATAATCAATGTGGGCTCAAATGTCAACTCTTTGGTGGGGAAAGAGTTGACCTCAAATTTATATCCTTCAAGAGTGCCCTCTTGAAGGATCTTAGGTGCTTGCTTCTCAATGAGCAGAAATGAACTCTCTAACTTCTTGCACGCCCTCCTTTCTTCATCCGTTAATGGTTTGCTTTGATGGAGGTCAAACTTCATTTTCTCCTCACCAACAAGGAGTATCAATTCCCCATTTTCAGGATCAATCTACTTTTGATTTGTGGCAGAGGTTCGTGGCCTTAGGTCCTCCTCCATGCCCAAATTCAAAACTCTATAGGAAATAGAAGTCTTCAACTCCAATGAATGTTTTCCATTATTAGCTGGGATGTTCATCCTTTCAACTTGCTTCTCTTTCAATGATGGCTCTTAAATCACTAACAAACTCATTCTTCCTAATAATGCTCTGAGGCTTTTTGTAATTCTCCCTCAGGACTAAGCATTTTATAACATTCCATTATGTTCTTGTCCTCATCCAATGCCGAGCTTGAAAGTTCTTCTTCAAGGCTTAAGGTTACGTTTTCACTCTCCCATATGGCATCATTCTTTATGTCGCTCGGGAGTTGCCTTGACGATTGTTCCTTTTGAAGTTTTTTCAATTCCTCGGCTTGTATTGCAGTTCTTTCCATGATAGCATACATTTCTACGTGATTTACCGGATTGGTGCCCATTATGCTATCATGTTGTATCAATCTTGGTTTCCATAATTGCGACCGTAAAATATATTATCCCTCTTAATTTCTTCCTTCAATTCAAGCAATAGCTCTGCATCCTATGGTTGCCGGAATTGCTCTTGATAATAGGAACTTGAACTTCCTTGATTTTGCATAATTGGATGGCCATGGGAGAAATTGTCATGTGTCCCCTAACCTGAATGATGGTAGCTTGGCAAATAGTTTTAGGGTTGAGAGAAATAGCGCATAGTTTGTTCGAAACGATTCCCCCTTGAAAATTATAGGCTTATTGGCTCGTGGGTTTGTGTGACTTCACGACAATATCTTCCCATGTTGGTGTTATTTGAGAACACTCGAGAAGCACATTCTTTTGGAGGAGTTGTAGAAATCATTTATCTCTTAGTTTGACATCATGCTTAGCACCTTGTAAAAAATAAATAAATAAGAAAATTAGGTATACAAAATTCAAATAGAAACAAATAAACAGAAAGAAAATAAATTTTTTCTCAAATTAGCGAGCTTCTCTTACATAAATGTCTCCAGTCAAACAAACATGCCTTCTTGTGGCCTTTGCGAACATTAGCGATTTTCACAGCACGAGTCACAAAGAATGTCTGAGTGGATAACAAGTCTAGATATCGATCCCACAGGCCACAGGGAAGGTGTGGTTTTAGCAAGGATTGAGTACTCCGGCTATAGAAGTCGTTCACTAATTGAGCGACTCGATGACTTGGGTGAAAAAAGAGTTTCCTAAACTAAAAAAAAAAAAATCTAAATTTGATTTTATAAGATTCACAAGTAAATGGGTTGATTTTAAAGAAAAGTTGTAGGGAAGGATACTAGGGCTGATTATATCCATTGATGAAATTATGATTTATATTCATGGCTAGCGGTTTAAAATATATTTGTGTTTGTCGAAGTAATATGAGGTTTTACACTTCGTGTCTCCCTCAATTTCTCACTCCCCCTCCTATTCTCACTATCCATCTAGGTCATTAAGTATGGTACTTTATAAAGCGATTGCTTTCCTTGGGAATCCTATTAGTCACATCTCGGTCCATACAATAGGGTACACAGGACTATCTTCGGATGATCACCTCTCGGTCGTCGATCCTCGCATAATCTGAGATGGTGCTACTCAATGAAATCCCATCTAAAGTACTAGGTATTCCCATTCCCTAGACTTCTTTGGTTAGGTTAATTAGTATTTTGATTAACTAATTCATACCTTAAAGACCCGGGACTGTTTTTGGAGTGTAATCTAAGCGTCACACCAGGATGCCTGTTTGATGCTTGGGATAATGACCCAACTCTCGGTATGGATTAATTTGGGTTAAAACCATAATAATCCTAAGAGCTACCAACTAACATCCCCATAGCAGATTCTAAACCATTCTAAAGATTTATAAATCGACATCAGCAATAATCAACCCTAGAGGGAGTTTAGCCACTCATTACAACCGAAAATCCATGAAAACCATGTTCCTTTTAAATATAATAATGAAAGATTAATAAAGAGGGTAAAGTTTAGAGATACAAAACAAATGAGATATGAAATTCATCTCATACTCTGCTCTACAGTTACAATAGCTCCTCTAGTAGATAGTTCTTTAAGTAAACCAAAACAAAATTTGGAAACTCAAGAAAATCAAACCTAAAGTGATTCAAGAGAACCACAGGAGGGTGTTCTCCACTCGAACCAAACCCTTATAATGTCTAAAGAACATCTATATATAAGCAATGAAAAATGGGCCAATGATGGGCTCAAAAATAGCTTTTTGTTAGTCTAGCCCGCCGTCCTTCACCTTGAATGTGCTCATTTTAGCTATTTCCTTCGCCTCGGCAAACAGTCTCCTTCACCTTGGCAAACCAGAATGTATCAGCAATTCAGATTTGACTTTCTAGCTTCAAACGAGCATAACTCTCTCATCTGACCTCCAAATACGATGATTTCAGTCTCTACGAAAAGCTAAGAGAGATTAGAATTTATCAATATCAAGCTTGGAGTCATTAGAGGCCATTAGGTATACTAAAAATGCACAAACCGTTAGGGGTGCTGCATATGGTATTTTGGAAAATCCTCCCTTAACTTCAAGAGGCCGTATCTTTTCGTTCGAAATTCGAATTGCACAATCTTGGACTCATTGGAAAGATTGAGAAGTGTAGAATCCATACCTTATCAAGCTTGAAGCCATGGGAGGCCATGGTACAACCTAGAAATTCATCTTTTTGGTTCTCTTTATGTTCTCTTTGCTTCAAAATGTACCTAGAGCCTTAAGATGACAAAACTAAGCATTAGACCCGTTAAAAACACCATAAAAGCATATGATTGATAGCTGATTAATGGTATAAAAGCATGTATGAAAATCACCTATCAAATATCTATTATATATGCTTATGATATTGTTAAACAAGAAACATGTGGTTAGGCAATTAAGAATCCACACTATCTTTACCTAAGTTTTGAATCCCTACACATTTGACTTTTGATTAATTGGCTTACTTTTGATTACTTTTTTTTTTTGTCTTCATGTGCACAAACTAATTAACTTGATACGGTGTTAGTATGTGAAGAAGTGTATGCCATAAAATTTCTTTCGTTTCCACAACAACAAAAACGAGTCTGTAAGCGATTTCTGAGAGAACGCACAAGATGCAGTGCAAAATGGTGGACAATGGTTAAATAGCACAGCCACTTCGTGCTTGGTGGTTGCTCATCGCAATCGTTGCCTTCACATCAACAACTGTACCGGGCGGCACCAAGGAAGGAAGTGGAATACCAAACGTTGAAAAGCAGCCAACATTTCATATCTTTTACAGATTTCATCCACTTCTTCTCTTGCATAGTCACCTCCTTGTGTCTCATTTCTTGCACTTCTCACATCTAGGTATTAAGAACAAGGCTTTGGAAAAGAGCTACCCATAAAGCTTTTGGCTGAATTGACATCACTTTTCATATCCATAGCTGCTATCTTGGTCTCACACACACCTACTACGCTCGCCACATCTTTGTATCAAATCTGAAATAAAATAGTGCATTCCCGGTATATAAGTAAATAACGCCAGCAACTCTTTTTGTTGTAGCCCAGTTTCCATTATACCTTGATCTAATATGGACTATTTTTAGCAGGGTGCCACAACCTTGTTTAGAGGGTGATGCCTAGCTAGCTTTCATGCGAGTTCGCTTTTCTTTCAAGCTTGATGGGATCTATTCCCATTTAATTTTTTCCTTAAGAGACATACTTTCATGAAACATGAAAGCATGTCTCCTTGTTTTCTATCTTTAGCTCCATGTTTTGAGCAAGGTGTCTTCTCCCGTTGACCTATAAATAGGCAAGTGAGAAGCTTTGAATTACATCCCAACAAATCCAAGAGATAGAGGAGAAAGGGAGGAGAAAATATTAGAAAGTTGAGAGGGATATTCTCAATTGAAATTTCCACACGAGAGTGTGATATTATCTATTTTTGAGTGTATCCCCAAGATTAGAGAATTTTCTTGAGAGGATTGTGTGCATACACTTTAGGATAGTGAAGAATTATTTGAAGTTTGTCCCGTGGTTTTTCCCTTCACCTTAAAGGGTTTTCCACGTAAATATGGTGTTCTTTATTTCTGTATTTATTTTCTCATACGGTTACTATTCAAGTATACGGTACTATTCACATATGTGGGGGTAGTTTCCACATATACTATACTATTCATGTGTATGGTTACTATTCATTCGACGTCAACTAATACTACCAAAGAGTAGTACTAGAGCAGTAGAAGTCAATTATTCATCATCCCTAACAAGTGGTATCATAGCTAGATTCTCTGAGTCTTAGTATGTTTTTTGGTTGAGGAAGTTGACGACCTCATGAGAAAAGACTTTTAGGATTACTATTGCTATAGGATAGCTCATAGTTGAAGTTGAAATAAAGATGACAGGTGCAAAGTACGAGGTTGAGAAGTTCTCGGGCAACAACAACTTTACCCTCTAATAGAGACGAATGAAAGACTTACTTATCCAACATAAGGTCCCCAAGGCGTTATCTGGCAAGTCCAAGATGCCAGAAACCATGAAAGAAGCCTAATTGGAAGATATAGACGAGACAGCTGCTAGTGCAATACAACTCAACCTTTCAAACTAAGTACTAAACAACGCTAGCGTGGAAATTGCTGGCTTGTAGAAAAGATCTAGGAGAGACATGGCAAACAACTTGTCGAATAAGTTGTATAAGAAGGATTACTCCCTGATCATCTTAGGAAAAATACAGATGTGCTACAACATTTGAGTAAGTTCAATTGCCTTATATCTCAACTATTACAGTTTAAAGTAACTTTTGATTACAAAGATAAGGTTATACTCATATTGGCATCTCTACCTTCTTCATATGAAAATCTTATGTGTTATATGGAAAGGACACTTTGAAAATTTAGAATTAATAGGGATCCTTGTTGTTGTCTTACTCATCAGACAAGCAAAGTTGCAAGCAATAAGTCACAAGCATTGGTTACAGAAAATAGAGGTAGAAGTAAAGGTAGAATGCCAAGATCTCAAAATGATTGGTTGAAATCAAGGCGAAGACTATGCTTTATCAGCGCTACCACGACCAATAGGGCCACATGAAGAAAAATTATCGAGTGTGGAAGCAAGAACAAAATAAAGAAAACTAGAAAAAGGAAGAGATTAAGAACACCACTGCCTCCGTCACAAGAGGTGATGAAGATGTCGTGGTTCTCGTTAATGAATGCCTACATATTGGTGATTAGATGATTGAGTGGGTGGTTGATATCTTTCTTTAACGTCATATCCATGCTACGCAGAAACAGAATTATTCACCACATACAAGCGAAGGCTTTAGGCGTATAAAGATGGAAATACCGCCACTCTAATATTGGCAGGGTGGAACATTTGTATACAAACCAAGCGTGGGTTACCAATTGAACACGGTCATGAGGCATGTTCCAAATTTACGCCTCGGCAGTGTCGAGTGCCTTGGATAAAAGCTTCGGAATTATTTCGATAATGGTAGATGGGAAACTCACGAAAGGCGATGGTCGTTGTAAGGAAGTTTGTTGTGCGTTGTATAAGGCCAAGGGAAGATTTGTAAAATGGGTTGAATGTAGCAAGCGGACTCTAGCTAAGTTTGTGGCATAGGAGACTTGGTCACACTGGTAGAAAGGGTTGCACATCTTAGCAAAAGAACTCCATTCCCTTTTCAAAAGTACACTACTTGATCCTTGTGATTATTTCTTACTTGAAGTAACATAGAATTTCATTGGCAACAAATCTGCAAAGTCAAAAATACTAGACTTGCATATTCTGATGTTTATGGTCCCATAGAGGTTGAAAATTTAGGAGGATACAAATATTTTGTAACCTTCATCGATAATGCTTCAAGAAAAACATGGGTGTATTTGTTGAAATCAAAAGACCAAGTATTCCAGAACTTTCAACAGTTTCATGCCATGGTGGAAGAAATCGGGAAAGCCCTTGGAAATTGCCTTCATACGAGATAGCGAAGGTGATTACATTTCTGTGGTCGAGAATATTGCTCGAGCATGGGATTATCGGCATGAGAGAGTGTCACAGGCACCCCTCAACACAATGGTGTAGTAGAAACAACGAATCGCACCATCATGGAGAAAGTCAAATGCATGCTGCAAACTACAAAGCTTCCTAAGTCATTTTGGGGAGCAGTTGTGCTTACTACTTGTTACCTAGTCAATAGAAGTCCTTTAGTTCCACTCAGGTTTGATATCCTAGAAGGTGTGAATGATAAAAGAAATTTCTTATAACCATCGAAGGTGTTAGATTTGCAAAGCATTCATACATGTACCAAAGGAGCAAAGGACGAAGCTAGATGATAAATCCATACCATGCATGCACGTGGCTATATAGAGGATGAGTTTAGCTACAAATTTTGGGACCTGGAGATGAGGAAAGTTATTAGAAGCAAAGATGTTGTCTTTCATGAAGATTAGACAATGAAAGATTCTAACAACGAAGAGCAACAATCATCAAAAGTTACTATGGATGTAACTATTGATCCTACCCTACAAATTCACAGGTGAAGAAGATGCTCAGAATGAGGGTGATGCTCCGAGAAACACTGGCCAGCGTGTTGATGAAGAAAGCATACCATCACAAGAGCATGATGATCAGGGGGAGCAGCTTCCATGACAAAAGCATAAACAACTGCAACTCAGAAGATCAAACTGAGAGCACAAGCCAAGTACTAGATATCCATCTTCAGAATACATTTTTCTGACTAATAAGGGGGAGCCAGAGAGCTCCCAGGAAGCATAAACTCATAAAGATAAGAGTAGCTGGATGAAAGCCATGCAAGAGGAGATGAACTCCCTCTAGAAAAACCAAATTTTTGAGCTCGTGAAATTACCTAAAGGGATGAAAGCCTTGTAGAACAAATGGGTGTACAAGCTGAAGAAAGATGGCAAAGGAAACCTGGTGAAATTCAAAGCCCGATTAGTAGTGAAAGGCTTTAGCCAGAAGAAAGGTATTGATTTCGATGAAACTTTCTCTCTTATTGAAAAATTCCCATCAATAAGAACAATCTTGGGGTTAGTAGGTAATCAAGACCTCGAGATAGAGCATTTAGATGTCAAAACTACATTTCTCCATGGTAATTTGGAAGAAAAAATCTACATGCAGCAGCCAAAAGGGTTTGAAGTCAAAGGGAAAGAAGACCTAGTCTGTAAAGTGAAGAAGAGTCTATATGGGTTAAAGCAGGCTCCACAACAATGGTACAAGAAGTTCGACTCATTCATGGTGGGTCATGGGTACCAGCTGTAATGAGACTATTGTGTCTACTTGAACCTATTTCTAAGGTGAGAGTTATTATGCTATTATTATATGTAAGATGATGATATGCGATAGTTAGGCTAAGACAAAGCTTCATCCCGATGAGTGAAGGAAGAGTTAGCTAAGTCCTTTGATATGAAGGATCTTAGCCCAGCCAAGCAAATTTTAGGGATGGAGATCACTTGTGATAGGGAAAATGGAAGATTATGGTTGTCACAAGAAAGTTCATTGAACGAATTCTTAAAAGGTTCAACATGAAAGAGGCTAAGCCAGTCAGCACGCCTCTTGGTGGTCATTTCAAACTCAACAAGAAGTAGTTTCCTTTAACAAAAGAAAAAAAGAATAAAATATTTGCTTTATACCATATTCGATCGATAGTTTGGAAGCCTCGTATGTATCTTATGGATTTGTACACATCAAACATAGCTCAGTACAGATGGGTAGTGGCGGGTTTATGACAAACTCTAGCAAGAACATTGGGACGATTGATGGATCTTGAATATAGGGAACTTCCAAACTTTGTTATGTTTTGAAAGAAAAACCTGATTCTTGAAGAGAAATTTACAGGATGCAAATATGGCTAGTGATCTTGATGGCAAGAAATCTACATCTAATTTGTTTTACTTTGTAGGGAGCCATATCATGGCAATCCAGGATTACGAAATGTGTTGCTTTATCCATACTTGAAGAAAAATATAGGCGCTTAAAAGAGATGTGTATGGATGAAGACTTTTTCAAGAGGCCAAGATTACGAACCAAGATAGTATGGAATATTGTGATAATCAAAGTGCAATAGACTTGAGCAAGAATGCCACCTATCACTCCAGGACAAAGCATATTTAAGTAAAATATCACTGGATTCATGATTCTACAGAAATGAAACTCTTCCAATTGAAGAAGATTCACACGTATTACAAGAATGTAGCGGCGTGATGACAAAGTCATTTTCGAGAAGCTGGAGTTTTGTTCAAGACCCAGCTAGCATGGGGATCTGTTAAGGATCCAGGTGTTTTCCTCCTTCCGGTGTTAAATGAGTCTGGAGAGGGAGATTTGATAGGATCCATTCCCATTTAATTTTTTCCTTAAGAGACATACTTTCTTGAAACATGAAAGCATGTCTCCTTGTTTTCTATCTTTAGGCTCCATGTTTTGAGCGAGGTGTCTTCTCCCCTTGACCTATAAATAGGCAAGTGAGAAGCTTTGAAGAACATCCCAACAAATCCAAGAGATAACAGGAGAAGAAGGGGAGAGAAGAGAAAATCTCTAAAGAAAGTTAGGAGGATATTCTCTCAATTGAGAGGGAATTTCACACTAAGTGTAGATTATCTCTAATTTTGAGTGTATACCTAGATTAGAACATTCTTGGGAGGAATTGTACTACTTACCACTTTGAGATAGTAAAGTGTTGGAGTTTGTCCCATGGTTTCACTATGTTGAAGGTTTTCATCATAAATACGGTGTTCTTCATTTCTGTATTTATTTTCTCATATGGTTACTATTCAAGTATATGGTACTATTCACGTATATGGGTGCTATTCACATATACGGTACTATTCACGTATATGGTTACTATTCATCCGATGCCAACTAATACTGGAGTAGTCGCGGTAGAAGTCAATCATTCATCCTTGACAATTTTTAACAGGGTGCCAGAACCTTGTTTGGAGGATGATGCCTAGCTTGCTTTCATGCAAGTTCGCCTTTCTTTCGAGCTTGATACACAAAGATTTTTCATCTACTTGTATCGATCTAACTATATAAATATTGTCTGCTTTGAGCTTAAAGAGCCCTCATGATTTTAAAATATTTATGTACATGTCAACAAATGCTTGAGAACCCTAAGAATTTTTAAAAGAAAGAGAAGTTGGGCGTGTCGGAAAAAGCCAAAACAAAACAAAACAAAAAAAGAAATGATTCTTTAATTCCTACCTATATTTGTAGCTTATGTTTGGTTCTCATAAAATTTGAGGGAAAATGCAGGAGAAATAAAATAGAGAGGAGAAGTAAAAGAAATGAAAAAAATTAAAGGAATATAAAAATAGAGTTAAATTTAATACCTTCTATTTGTTATTTCAAAGCCATTTTATTTATTTTAACTCATCATGGTTCCCTTAATTAAGAGTCCTCATATCAGTAGCAGCAGTAAATAAATTCCCCTTTGCTTCTCACATCCAATCCTTATATAATGCTTTAGTTCTCATATTTGATATAAGCACTGAAAATAAATTGCAATCCCACTGCATGATGATTAACAATACAAATAATTGTGGAACAATATAGTATGTGATTAATTTATGTTTAAAGTTTATAAATGTTGATTGGAGCTATGACTCCTTATACTCCTTAACCATGCATCTTTGACAATCCAGCTAGAGTTTTGATTTCCATGTCTTGGCAAGGTTTGGCCTATCAGGAAGTTTCAGATATTCCCAATCATCATCAACAACTTCTTCAAAATACTGATCCACAAATTCATCACTAACCAGCTCCAGTCTTGAAGGCTCCCACTGTGATCAGAAAGCAGAAAAGAAGCGAAGCTGGATATTTATGTTTGGCACTCAAATATATATACAAAATTCTAAATAATAATATATATAGTTTCCTATGGTATGATAAGGCCTTCTCCTGGAAATATGTCTTTCCAAGTGGAGATTTTTTTCCTCCTAGCAGCCATCAATTCTACACAAGTACCTCCTCCTGAACCTTAATTTTTAATACAGAAAATGTACATATTGAATGCTATCAAATATGATGAATATTCATGTTACCAGTAAACTTGTTGAGCATTAGGCCTTAACATGGGATAAGGTGTAAATGCCCTCGAGTTTTGCGTGTATGTCTCACTTTACCCTTAAACTTTTTTTGGTCCCAAGATAACCTTAATGTTTACTTTCATAGCTCAGCTATGCCCTTGTTGTTAGAAAAGGTCATAGATCTATAGACAAACACCCGTTAAAACCCACGCTGAACACCTCACATTTGTCAAAGTTTCTAGCTTGATTGTGACTTTTTTTAACGGGATTGGTATGAGTGAATACGGAAGTAAACTTAAGGGATATCTTGGGCCAAAAAAAGTTCAGGGGCAAAGTGGAGACATCTTGCACAAAATTCCCATGGACATTTATTGCATATCTGTCTTAACATTGATCATAAATGTTTTTAAAATATATTTTTTTAAATCTGCAAGAGCTCTTACTAGAATTTTGTAGAATTTTAAAACTCTTTTTCCATTATTTTCCATGTTTTATTTGGGAAAATTGTAGATTTTATCCTAGGGTTTCACCCATAAACAATATCATAAAGGTTTTGGTCCGTGATACAAATTTGAAAAAAGCCTAAATGACTTTTCCTGCATACTTCATATAACTCCTAGAAAAGTGTTCCATATGCTGGCTGACAAAATTAAGAAGATAACAATTATAAGGAGTCTCTCGTTATATGAATATAGATACTGCAAATTCAGAAGGGATGGTATTATAAGTACCTTTGGTTGTTTGTCTTTCTGGAGTAATTTTGCCTTTGTACCCTGATCATTCATATGTTTTTAGTCATCTGAATAATAGGTACGTACTAAGATAACTTAGAAAAAAACCACTTAGAGCTGTAATCTATAGATATGCCTCAAAAATCAGGATTGAATGACCTTCCAGATCATGTGACAAGTGTTGTGTAGTCACAGGCTTGAGCAATCGTTAAGTTCTTTAAATCCGCCCCTCTCTAATCTAATCATGAATCAATTAAATTTTTACTAATGAAGTAGAATTACAAAATTTAGTAGGGGAAAATTTTAGGTGGAAACAAATTTTCATTTAGTTGAACTTAATTCCTTTGTGAAAACCCAGTAAGTGTACTTATAACAATGTATCTTACCGATTTAGAAAAATTTTAAGAGCTTGTTGGAAGCTGACTTCATAGAACTTATTGCTCGGATTATCACTTGTTATCCATTTGCAGCCTCGTTTTCCTAAAACAAGTCAAATTCTAATTAATGAAGAGAAATATCACTTTCATTATGCTGCTTTTGTTCTACAAAAGATTATAGAATGCAATACGAAACTCACAATCATAGTTATTAGCATTGATAGGATTTCTTCGACGGTTTTCCTCGAGAAACATTTGTTGATTGTCTCCAATCTATATATCAATGCATCAAAATTACTAAAAGTCATTGTTGTCTTATGCACAGTTTTAGTGTTGTAAACTCCACAGAAATATGGTTGGCAAGGGGCAAGTTTTATCTATCTATATATATATATATATATATATAATAAAATTAAAAATTAAAAATAAAAATAACAGTTAAATGAGGTGGGTATGGGAATTTCTCATACCCGTTAGACCCACCATGTATTGTTTAATTTTATAAATGGGTATGAGAAATTATAAAAATTAGTGAAGCTAGTTGTACCCGTCTTGTTGCCATCCCTACATAAAAGTGCTTAGGAATTTATACAATCAATTTTCATGAGAATCACCTCCTAAAGGCGCTATCTTTCTTTAAGGATATTTTGCTTGAGAATCCATTGATAACCATAGAGATGGTTTGAAGCGGAAGGACGACCGGATACCCTTCCCCGGATGCAGTGGTCCGCCTAGTGAAGTCAACTGTATAATCACTAAGGAAGATCGATGGAACACATGGGAAGGGAGTAACACCATGTATTAATTTAATACCTAATTATACATAAATATATATAAAAACCATAACAAGTATAAATGGGGTCGTAAAAGTTCCATCTGAATATCGAGGCTGTTCTAATGAGATTAAATAGGTCCAACAAAACAAAGACATATAGGTGTGACAAGGCTCTGTGAAATTGTCCTTGAAGAAGCGATCTTTGAATCTGCGCGAGGTGAGCCCTCTGAGCCCACTTGGGACCTAGGGGAACAGATTTTAAACAATAGCGTGAGAAATAGGAAAAATCTCGAGTGAGTGGCATAATTTATACGGAAAGATAATATTTTGATTTTCTTGTTCTTCTCTAAAGACCTCATCGCTCTTTTAACAAAGTACCCACGTTTAGAAACATTTCAAAACCAGCTTTACCCCAAGTCCAACATATACAATTCGTAACCAACAATTTAGCCGACACAAAGTTACGAAAACTATACTACAAACTATACATAACATAAGCCAAGCATAAAGCATGTATAGTCATCATGTAATAAAATAACCATGAAATGCACCATAATCACGAGTATCAAATAGTTGTACCATATTCAGAAAGATAAATCAATAACGTCCATACACATGCCATCATAAGCCCTTTTATATATATACCTATCATATACCATACCATATACTCATCATAACCATTATCCATATGCCCATCATATACCGTCTTATCCCTCCCAAGATTTTACAATGTACAACTACCATATCATACCTAACCGTGCCACATACTCATGTAAAATGCGTACCATGTACACTTCATGCTTAAGTAGGTTGTACCCGCTCCGACCCTCAACCTCGAAAGGTATAGTAGTAACATAATAATAATGATGAGCCCAGTCGGTGGCTGACTGAGCCCTCACGATTAGTGGAAGTAATCTTATACTTAGTTGGATGGAATCCAGCCTCACGACCGTGGCGAGCCCGAATGCAGTCGAGTTGGCAGACGACCTGCGGCGGAGTGGAAGAAACCGGGGAATACCCAGCCGTCGGGATCAAGGCGACCTCACGGCACGAGTGAGTAAAACCCCGAAATACCCAGCCAGTCGGGGTCAAATGAGCCTCACGTCCAACGTGGTAAAAACCCAAAATGCAATAGTCGGGATCAAGCGGAGCCTCACGTCAACGTGGTAGAAACCCCGTGCACTACAACATGTAATTCTGCAGACCCGATCTCGGTACAATCGGGTACATCACACTTATAACCTCTAACTCAAAGTTCCTCCGTGCACCTTTTTTCCAATGTCAGTGTCTTAGGTTAAGAACTTATGAACTTGCTCACAACTCAATCAACTGCATTGAAGATCTTTAGTTCCTCAATTCATGTCGAAATTGAGCAAATACCCCAGTAATATATTCATAACATTTACTAAACACATATACATTTCAAAATCCATTTCATACGACAATAATTTCAGGGGTTTAAACCCAGTGCATGCCGAATTATCCTAAATACTATAATCATTCAAAGCAATTGCTTTAACGGTGAAAATGTTAATAAAATTCACATAGAAATAAAATGTGTTTGCAATGACATTTTCATTTATACTGGCTTGTCGATCAAATAAGTTATATATGAAATAACTAACATTGAAATATATATCATAATAATGCCCCAAAACATTCTAAACCAAGTAGACCACTCACGACTATAGATGCTTTCGGTTCGATTTCCCTATAGGATCGTCTCATGACCAGAAGCAGTGCACGTAATATAAATAAAATACCATTTAGACTCCAATAATTGAACCAACGACATTGGAATGCCCCTAAGGCCTTAGAATAACTTTTAGAACTATGAAATCATCCTAATTGAACTCCGACAGGTCCAATTACACAGTGTGCCCTATAGGGCCGATACCCAAAATTGGGGCTTTTCACCCGGGAGCTAATTTCTCGAAATTGAACCGTCCAATAATTCCTAAAAACATCCAATTTCACTAATACAACTTCAATTTTTCCAAATTTGACCAATTGGTACCTAACCGGTCCAGACTTCTCAGTAATTACAGAAACAACCAAAAATGGAAAACTAACCAAACGACGTCAATTTACAACCACATATCAATGGAAGCCCAAGAGACCAGGAACACATCAGTACTCACCTTGATCCAAGGTTGCTGGTGGCGGAAAACTCGATCAACAGTCGTAATTTGTTTTGCCATATCTTTAAGCGGTGATGAATCTGGAGAAAGGACCACATAAATGAGTTTCAGAGGGGTCCAAAAATGGTGGAAAGAGCTATAGGTTGGCCGCAAATGGCCGGGAAAACACCAAAATCGGCGACCCAAGTTTGCGGTTGCCGCGCGTGCCCGGCGATCTGACGTCCGGTAGTGGCGAGAGAATTTTACAAGTGGTCGTCTGGTCGTCCCTCCTCCTCCATGTCGGCGTGTACAGTAGTGGTGGCCGGGACGGCTCAGGTGAGGCCGTCGGCTTCAAAGTGGATTCAAAACCACCCCGAATTAAGGTTTTTCGGGTTTTGGGGATTTTCTCTCGAGTTTTGGGTTGGATCCTAACTTGGCACTCAAAGCTAGGCTTATAGAGCCTAGAGGGTTGTTTCGGGTAAAAATCCAGGGCTGATTTGAAAGTTGATAAAATCACTATTTGGCTAGACTTCTTAGGACTCCATATAACTTCTTATCAGTAAGTATTCAGTTTTGACTTTCTACAGTACGTAGACTTCGTATTGGCGAGGCCTACAATATAGTGTGTAGTCAACCCACAAGGTATTCATCCTTGAAGAAGTCAACTTGGCCCCACCTACTATTACTTGGTCAGCACCCAGGTGAGCTTAGTCGCGCTGATCAAAACTTATTTAAAAACTTGTATTATTCGATGCGAATTCGGTTACATGGTTGATGCATCCTGAAGCCACCTCAGATGATGCTTTTTCTAGCAAAAGGAGACTCTATAAAACAAGGCATTAATGCAAGAATTGTTAAATCTTACTATTTATTCATTTATGGTAGTTTCAATTAAGTAAGTACTATTTATGATTATTTGAATCTATCTCTAAGAGAGAATTGCCTTTGAAGGACAAAATTGGTAGCAAGACCACAAGCAAGCATTTCATTTCCATTAGTCGATCCACCCCGGTAAGTCCTAATGCTCTCCCTTCACATTGATTAACAAAATTTAAGAAAAATGAAAAAAAAATCAGGTTGAAATGAAAGGCATATGGCGAGAAGATTAATCCATAAAACTACAAAGCGGTCATAGAACATCGAAAATTTTTGATTTCATGGCATTTGAATTACTTTAAACATTATATATGAAATCTTGAACTTTTTGTAGTATAGCTTATGATGCTATTTGTTAAATTTCTAAGCAAATAAGCTAAGACCAAAGGTTTGAAGAAATCAAGCTTCTAATTGGTTATTTCTATCTTTTGTTGGTCGAGAGTTCTCATCCTATACGGAGTGAATGTCACCACAAGAAGTGGGTCTATGGCGCGTCGTGGCCAGCTAAAGGAGTAATGTACGGCTAGCCTATAGGCTGCGAACGAAAATGGACGGCTGGCGTGGCCATAGGTACCATGGACATAGGTTATAGTCGGGTTTTATTACGGCGCGACCGCGGGATGTTCTATAGCGGGTTTCTTATTGCGGCCGCAAGGATGTTCTAAGTGCTATGATGGGGGTTTTTAAAGTGCGACCATAGGGATGTTCTATAGCGGGTTTTCTTGTGACCGCGTGGGATGTTCTAAGGTGGTATAGTGGGGGTTTTGTGGCGCGGCTATAGGATGTGTTATAGCTGCAGCTTGGTTCTGACCGCGGCCATAGGGATTAAATGAGCAGAATATTTACATCCATTCGGCCTACAGAATATTTAAATGAGCAAAATTATTTTTATTTATTTATTTATTTTATTTTAGTCATTTTAATGAAAATGACAGACAGACAGCTTGAGCTTGGGCTTTGATTTATTTAAGCTGAAACAAAGAATGAGTTTTACGAATGTGGACAATTATAGAATATATATATATATATATATATATATATTACGTAATTCTCGACATCCAAACAACCATACATACAACACTAGTTTACGAATTAAAAGGAAAGAAAAAAGCGGTAGTAAATCAATAACAAGGCAATTAATGGAGATGAAGGGCATTGTTCATGTATAGTTTGTTCTCTAAAGAAACAACAGTAAGATCTTCTTTTCACTCCAAAAATAGGTCTCTTAGCTCTCCATGATTCCCAAAAACATCTCCTAAAACTAGCTTTTTCCTTTTTAGAAAGAAAAATCCTGAATGTGATTTACCTATCTCCCTTTATGCCCCATTACAACATCCAAGTGCACACATTCTTTACTTTATGCCCCAAATTACGAGGTTATATACAGCATCACGAGGTCGCATTTCGCACTTGTGGGGTGGCATCATAAGGTTCAGGCGATCGTGGAAAGGGTGCTCATCTCCGATGTAAATATCTTTGTACAAATAAATATTAAGTCGACATTGTAATATAAAGCCGACAAAGCAAAACTTCAATAAATCATCTAAACAACGTTAAGAAGACATCATTCACATAACAGCAGAACGAAATTGAACACCATACAAAATCTTGGGATAACCCAAGCTCTGCATACAGACGTATCCACGTACCCACGCTCAAAATACCTACTGACATACTCTGCTATAAAAAAAATTATGCTTATGTTCATTATGTTCATTTCCCTCTTTGTTTGTGGTTTTTCACAATACGCTGTGTCTTTAAATCATTCTTTTATTAGGTATGTAATATTCAATGAAGTAGAATAACACCTCATGAGACATCAATACTTAGCACAATTGGTAAAGATGCAACTCAGATTAGAGCTTATGTCAAATCTCAACACTAAGCAAATCATGTTTTTACTTGGCTAAAACGTCTATTACTATTTTTTCCACTCTCTTGCACTATAGTGAAAGAACCAAACTAGCATATGTATAAATGATTATAACACAACCTCTAGCAACTTTGTTCCAAAATCTTATAAAGCCCACATCTAAACTCATTGCATCAAGTTACTCAAGAAAGTACAATACGTGGTTATTTGACTCTCTAAGTGATGAATCTTTTAGGTAAATTGAAAAAAAAGGATAGAAAGTTTTTTAAGAAAGCCCAGATATCACAGTGACACTATGAAATTGTGCTACATTTACAATTAATACCCTCTGACATATCTACTATATCTGCACTTTGAATTTAGCTTAAAAAAATCAATAATTAGGATTAAGCCATATAAGAGTAACACCACGAGATGTTTAGCTAAGTTCAAAAGGCAAAATTACTCACCTTTACCAATACCAAACTAACTGTGACCAACTAGTCTTGAATAGATGTTCCCACATGATTAGGTATTCTTGCTGGCTGCAAGATAGAAGCCCAAAACACAAAAACACTTGATATTAATATAATAGTACTAGAAATTCATTGAGCAAGCCCCATACAAGCAACATGCATAACAAATCTATTCAAGGAATCTTCTGATTGCATGCATGACTCTCTAGAGAATTCATCTATACAAGCTAGCCCATTAAACAGTACTTCAAGTGAATACCTTTCAATTCACAAGGAACTTATAGGAGGTAAAACAGTATAATGTAACAAATATAATTGCTTCTGCTGTTTCTCTAGGAGGGTCAAGCAGTTATTCAACTCAGAATTTATGGAAACATACCCTCAGGGAACTCTGTCAAAAGTTTCATCATCGTCAACCTTATGATCACGAGCCGAGGTGAAGCCTTCTTTCCTGCAAAAGAACCCAGAAACACAGCCCATAAGCCGAGATTGAAAACTTCCATTAAAATGCAGATGAGCAGAATAACAGGAAGCCTCAAGTAGAACAGTTTTACACTGATCTAAAAATAAGCAGGGGCATGCGAGAGCTCTCGTGGATTTCTCAATGAAAACTACAGATTGTATGAAACATTTAATATCATGATGCATTGTTGACTCATGACCATCTTATATATTTCACATTTTATTGAATATACATAAGTGGGTTCAAATCTTAACAGCAAACATCTAAGAAATTGGTAATCAAGAGCTTTGGTTACTTAGTCGTAGTTTTGCAGTTTGTTTTTGTATTATTTATCACGGTTATGGGCTCTAGGTTTGACATTGGATATGGTGTTATGCAGAGTGCAAGTAAAATTTTTAGAAAAGTTAGTAATTCCACAAGTTCGCCTAAAGTTTTGTATGATTGGGATTGCCTCGATAAATATAATAAAACAAACTCAGATGAATTTTCTGAATAGACAGAGTATTCGTGAGAAATATGGATTACTCATTCGACAATATCAAATGAACAGTGATTGGATGATATCTTTCTGTGAAACAGATATTAGGTCTCGAAAATAAATAACAAGAATAGGTGAATTGAGTGGCACCGACCTTTTCTTCTCTCTTTGCTTCGTTTATGTTCATTATCTGTTTCTTCATCGCTACTACTTACTGTTTCCCTGAAAGTAGACTGTATGTCAACTTCTAGATAGCAGAACTTCTGGCTATTTACTCTAATATAAGCACAAATTGGTTTCTAAAGCAGCAATAATTCTTGACTCCACTTGGTACCTTTTTCTTTTGTGCTCTTCTTTCCCTCTTTTTGATGATTGCTCCTTCTCTTTTCGTTTTTTGTAATTAAGCTTTTCTGCACATCTAATCAAACAGTTAAAAAAAGATGTGTAGTCAGATCATGTCAAAGAAAGGAGTCAAAATAATTGCTCGAACAAGGAAGCAAGTCATTATGGAAGAAGCATAGGAGCAAACAAAAGAGATACAGATCCACAATAACTAAATTCCCCAGCGAAATTTAAGTGGCTGATGATTACAGTTTAGGTTTGGTCTCAAAGGATAAATGACCTCAATACAGCTGAGGTTACCATTGAAGAACCTCGTGAGTAGCATTTCCAGTGCTATCGATCATGTCCTTGAATCATAATAGAACATATTCTTGTCTGTCTCTCTAATTTGTCTGGTTCTGTAGGGACAGATAGGGCTGGGGTAAAAACAGGTCATATTATTAGTAAGATAGAAACAAATCATATGTTCAGGATAGCTATTCATTTTACTATATGTGAGTATGTTACTACCAAAAAGTGTATAATACTACTCTATTTTCTTTCGAAAGGATGATAGTGAGGAAAGTGTACACAACATGGATAAACATAATTTACTAACAAAACCATGTTTAATGTTTTTTTTTTATAGGTAAATGTTTTTTTTTCTTTTTCGTCCACATTAAGATTTGAACACAGGATCTCCAACAACCATCCCACCAGCACTACCCGCCAGGCAGGCCTCGGGGCAATGTTCTATATGAAATATTAATCTTTATTCTGGATGAATATCATGAGAAAAGGCAAAATCCTTAGAAAAATAGGGAACTTCTACAATTTAAAAAATGCCACTCCTCTCCCCAAGTAACCAATTTCACTAGGGCTGTTGTTTCTCGGCTTCAAAATAAGCAAAGTTGCAATACATGACAGATAGATGCAAAACTTGCATAAGAAAGTTAAAAGTATTATATAGACAATATGAAACAATTAATTAGGCTACTTATGCCCCTCTTTTTGGGATAGGAGACCTTGAAGACATGTCCTCACTTTCTTGTTTGCATTATCTTCATTTGTTCTAGAAGGGAGAGTTTGATCTTCGTCTTCTTCAGGTTTATTCCACAGCCCAATGTCATTCTTTTATTCTTATAAATCCATGTTGGTCGATTCAGTTATTGCCTATTGATTTTGTTTGGAAATAAAGTCTCACTGGGTAAAGTCCTTTGTAGCGGTTATTAGAACTTTGGGGCATGCATAAGACTATTTCATTGATTCATCTGAACAAGATTCCTCCTAGGAGTATATGTGATATGATGACCATCTCATATAAAGGGATGGGAAGATCCATTAGAAGCAATGTTCTATGGCGAACCATTTGTGCAGCTTTGATGTGGATTGTGTATGGCAGGAAGGAAATGCTAGGATTTTTAACCAGAGGCTCTTTAGGATATCATCCATTTCTTTACCTCCTTTTGGACCTCTCAACTTGATAGGATGTCAATATAGTTCCAGAAGTGTGGGCTAGCAAAAAACAATTGATATTTTTAGATTCCTGCTTGGCTCCTCACAGTTGTAAAGCAAGATCAATCAACGCACCCTACAGAAAGCCTAACCAGTCCACAAAATTTAACAATACAGAAAACACAAGTACCTTCAGATTTTCATTCCAGAGCCTGAACATTCCAGCATTGACGGCATTGTGATTAGCGCGTGACAAAATTCATGTTCATCCGTCTTTGGAACTTTCTGAATTCACTAGAGTTAGGCTATCTGCCAAAATTCAAAATACAAAAAGAATTATCAGTGGCCTCTATAAAATCACGTTTAATTTGCTATTCCATGCACACCAGAATAATTTAACCCATCACCTTCCATTTCCACAAGGTCGGTTTCTTGTCCATTAACGAACATGTATTTATACAGAAATTAAAAACTAAACCATGAACGTCTTGGGGAGTGACATCAAAATCAAAATAAAAAATTCTAAAAAATCCAAAATCCACTTTCTTTATACACAAAATAACATCCATATGTCCAGCGGATATCAATTTAACTAAACGTAAGGCCTAGTCGGGCCCTTTCCTCATTAAACTCGAACATCTCGATTCATCATTGTCTCGTGACTGCTGCATGTGCGTTAAGTTGCATCATCTCCATTTGTTCTTGCTCGCGATGTAACTGCCCTTGTTGGTGCCGCAATTGTCCTTGCTGTGTTTGTAGTTGCTCTTTGTCAAGTCGACTCTGCTGCTGCATTTGTTCTTCACGCTTGTTTAAAAATGGGTGATCTCTCCTTCGCTTTCCTTCACTTTAATGCAAGGGTCAGATACTCTTTTTGACGGGCTCCAAATACCACCAAGGAGTCGCGACCAAATCCAAAACCCCGCATACCCACCATGTCTTTCGGGCCCATCACTTGTGTGTACATGCTATCCACCGATAATGAAGTAAACGCGAAGACTCCCATTTGTGATTGTGTTCGAGTTGCCAAAATATCATCAAACTTGGCCTAAAGGGATAATTAAGGGAAAATCACTCTTAGATTAACATATAAGTATGTCATTATATTTTTGCGATAATTGTTATGAAAAATAATTAAATATTCACCATAATATCACGAGATGCATCATCAATGTGAGTTCCATCCGCGTGTACATGAGTGAGCTCTTGAACATATCTATCCTATTGTTGTGTACCATCCCTCCTCAATCGCGCCTATATAAAGAAGTGTAAAAAATAAATAAATAATAAATAATAAATTCATTAAAAATAACATTATTATTAAAAATGTATGCACTAACTTGTTCATAACGAAGTCAGGTAAAAGCTTTTAGACCCCGATGTGTGATTAATCTTCCTGCTTAGCCTGCTTTCCTTATTTCTTTAGAGATGACCTCGTATTAGACACAAAATACAAATGTAAATTAAATAAAAGTAAATGTATGATCATTAAAAATGTGTTATGTTAAATCTTACTTCAGGCTCTTCCGAACTCCAAAATTGGACAAGCCATCTCCAATCGCACGTAAACAAGTAGTGGCTGGTGCCTTAACCGTCATCATTTGTAGCGCCCAAGGTTCAGTGTTGCTTTCTATGGTTCTCGTATTTCTATATTTATCTCCTGGGCCAAGGAGAGTATATTATCTTTCGATCCTCCTCAACATCAAACTTTTCCGAAACGTAAAAATTCAAATAATTGTCAAAGAAACGTACAACAAAAAAATATTTCACTTCAAATTCTATAAGGAACAAAAAACATACCAAAACAAGTGGCCCATATCTTTTCTTTGTCATCAACTATAACAGATTTCCAACCATTAACCTGTAGAGGCACAATGTGTTGATTACGCACAAGAGTCCCTAACTTTTTAGGCGACGCCCTTTTATTTCATTCACCACTTGACCATACTCATTGAATGAACCGGTATCCTCTCCGTGCCTCAATGCTAGTAAAACCAATATTACGTGTGGGACCTCGTTTCCTCGCTTACGCAGATAACCCTATTCAAATATAAAATTACAAAAAATATTACTAAATAAATTATATGAGCATGTAGATAAAGTTATGATTTTAAAGTCGCACATACCGTAAAAAACACTTGACTCTGAGCTACCAGCCGGGTAAAATGAGTTAAAATATGCACGTAATCAAGGAGTATGTGTTGTTGCCCCATGGTTGAAAATATCAGGTGCAATCACTTGTTTAAGCTTGCCACGACGATGAGACATGGTCTATTACCATAAGATTGTCAAAATAACAAAGTATAATATCGACAATTGATGAAAAAAGTTAAATCAATTCTACTATCAGCAAAGAAGTAAGGAAAAACAAAAGAATTGAGGTATCAATAAGAAAACTCTATTAGTAAAGAAAATAGATAATTATAATTCTTTCTTCCATCCAATAAGAGAAAAAATTAATCATCTATTCTTTCTCTTCCTTCTTTTCAGTTTGAGGAATTACATTATTTTTTAGGATGATGTCTCCCTAAGACATCATTTCTATTCCACACAATCATATCTTCATCAACCAAATCCGAGATGTAAGTGGTCATATGATTCAATTTGTTGAAATGGTTCTGAATCATTAGATATTTCCCTACTCGTTTGATACAAATCTCGTGGTTGTGTCTGTACGACAGTATACCAATCAGATTCATTTGAGTCCTTGACATAGAACACTTGTTTAGCTTGAGATGCAAGCACAAAAGGTTCATCAGTGTATAACATTCGTGTAAAATTAACAGAGATGTAGCCATACTCATCCCTTTTTATTCCTCTTCCAACATTTATAACATCCCACCAATCACACTTAAATAAATGACCCTATTTCCACCAAGGTGTAATTCGACAACTTTAGCGACACCATAATAGGGACATCGCCCGTAATTGATTCATATCTCGAGCGCTTGCAAAGCTCGACGCTTCGCAACTACAACAACCCCACTATTCGCTAGCCTTTCTTTGTTATCACTGGCCCTAGTGTGGAATCTAAATCCATTAATAATGTATCCTTTGAAGCATGTAACACATGTATTCGGACCACGTGATAACGCCTGTATGGTGTCTCCGATACGTACCCTCATGATGCAATCAGGCAAACTTCTACAATGCAATAATATGATTGAATTCAATATACTCATATAAACAATTGACTTAATAAGAAATATACTTACACGCCTTTCAAAACCACTTCATAAATTCCTTATTATGAATCAAATCTACATCTCGAGTAGATATACGAGGCCTAGACCTATCGATTTGCTTATGCTCCTCGTGAATCAAAGAAACATCAATTAAGGATTTTAACTAGAGTTTCTATTAAAATTTAAATAAATTTCTTACTTAATGAATGGAATGACATCATCACAATTTGTTAGCACATATAAATGTGCTTGTGCCCACTCTTCTGAACTAAGTTCACGACATGTATGCATTCCCAATGATCGTCCGATGCACTTGAAGATTATCAACCCTTCATCTTTGGTGTCTCTACAAAATCAACAAAGTTTCTATCGCACGATTACATTTTGCTTCCACATCATTCAAATATCTAGAACAAAATGTTGTACATTCCTCTGCAAGGTAGCCTTCCGCAATAGAACCTTCTGGATAAGTCTTATTACGCACATACGACTTTAAAGTGCGTAGGTACCTATTATCAATCAAATGTATATCAATAAACATGTTAATACATTGAACATATTATGAAATTATGTAAAATGAGGAGTATGGATCATAACAATACCGTTCAATAAGGTACATCCAACGATATTGCACGGGTCCAGAATCTTTGCCTCATTTGCTAGATGCACAGGTAGATGCATCATAATGTCAAAGAACGATGGAGGAAATATTCTCTAGTTTACATAGTGTGACGATGATATCATTCTCCAACCGCTGTGCGATTTGTTGATAATACTGAAAGCACAATTGTTTGAAAAAGTTGCAACTCAATGATAGCTCTTGATACATTCTTATGCAAACCCTACCGAATAGTAAGAGGAAGAAGTTGTTGCATCATAACATGGCAATCATGCGACTTTAGACCATATATCTTCCTTTCATTGAGTTGCACACATCGAGCTATATTTGAAGAATAAACTACTCGTGGACCTCGACCGATTTAAGCTCGCAGTACCCTCCTATCCTCTCATCCAAAGTCAATGAATAGCATGCTAAAGGCAAAAAAACTTTGTTCCTTTGTCTATTGGGTGAAGTTGGCTTCTATACTCGATAGCTTGTAAATCTAGACGACTATTTAAGTTGTCCTTAGTTTTACCTTCAATGTTCAACAATGTCCCAATTATACTATCACACACATTCTTCTCAATATGCATGACATCTAAATTATGACGTAACATGAGTGTTTTCCAATATGGTAATTGAAAAAATATGCTCTTTTTCTTCCAATTGTGCTGACGTGTAGTATTTTCCCGTTTTCTTTTTTGTGACTTCCCTAGAATAATTGGTTCTAGATGTTCTAATTGCTCCAACACATCAACCCCAAGTAATTGTGTAAGTGGTAATCTCAATTCCTCTTCACCATTAAAAGACCTTTTATCACATCTAAATTTGTGATTTGATGGAAGAAATCGATGGTGGTCCATGTAACAAAATTTTCTCTCATGTTTTAATCGATGGGAATGAAGTTTCTTTATCAGTAAAGAAGGACAAGCAAATTGACTCCTTCGTACTCCATCCCGAAAGGTTTGCATATGTGAAAGTCACTAATCATTCATAATATAGCAAAGATAATGAAAATTTTGGTTTAATTTAACATCATATGTAGTGTAACTCCATGCTCCCATAATTCTTGCAACTCGTCTATTAAGGGTTGTAAATATATATCAATGTCATTTCCAGGAGCAGTTGGGCCAGGAATGAGCAACGATAACATGAAAAATGATTGCTTTTACACACATCCATGGTAAGTCAGACCTGACGAGAACAACCGGCCATGTGCTACGGGCGATAGGACATATTGCTAAATGGATTGAAACCATCACAAGCTAACCCTAGCCTAACATTGCGATGCTCCAATGCAAATGTAGGATTAAAAGAATCAAATCTTTCCAAGATAAAGAGTCAACTGGATGTCTCATCAAGCCATTAGTAGTGCGACCTCGTGCATGCCATCACGAGGGAAGCCGTTTTTGATGACATAAACAACCTTTGAAGCCTTGGTATTAGAGGAAAGTGTCGTAAAACCTTAGCAGGAATTTTCTTCTCCTTGAAACATGTTCCTGAACCAGTCTTTGAGTTAAACTCAACATTCTTCCATCTAGAGGTACCACAAATGGTACATTTATCAGCATTTGCATTCTCTTTGGTAAACAACATGCAATTTTGTGGGTACACTATCTTTCTATAATCAAGCCCAAGATCACGGCATTTTTCGCTTCATAGAAATTTCGAAAATTATCACATTCAGAAGTACCTCCTTCAAAAGTTCTAACGTGGAATGACTTATTGCTCCATCCATCGAGACACTTAATGTGAATTAAACCTTATCACAAAAGCTAACTGTGAATTTAGTACATCCGTGATATAATTCTCCGCATCCTCAAAAGTCGTAAAATTCGTTGTTTCATCATTTGGTTCTTCAAGGCGCCTCCCAATGTTTCGAAATTTCATTTTCCTCTAACACATTACTAGTTTTTGGCATTTGAAATGCATCATGTAGCAATCCATGCATGTCGTCATGAGGTGAATCTTCAAACTCATCATCATATGTTGACTCATTAAACTCATATTCACCATGCATCACCCAACGGACATAGTTTCTAACTATCCCATGGTTTTGCAAATGATTATGCATAACATATCTATTCTGCATTAGACAGTTGTTGCAACGAACACAAGGACATGGTAGCTTGTCACTTCCAGGAGCATTACTGAAAGCAAAGTCCAAGAACTCTAAAACCCCATTATCGTATTCTCGCTCACCCCGACTTTGCATCCATAACTTGTTTATCGGGCATTTTCGCTTTAATTTCCTTCAACTTCATGAAATTTGACAATGTCAATTATACGTATGTCGATGCATTCTAACATCTCTAACTTAATTTGGGGTGGTGGTTCCTATCCCATATAGAAATACACAATCTCTATGAAGTTAGACCTTAATATGCTTCATTTCATTTAGTAAAAATTTCGACAAAGATTTTCCTACTTCCTCCAAGCACACGGCAAGTGACAAGGCATATTGTTTGACCTCATTCCAAATATGTACCCGTGAGAACAAAGGAATGACTTCAAATCACTTACAAATGAATTGAACATAAGAGAGTAATCTTATAGATATTATGTTTTCCCATATTGTCCATCGACAATTCAAGTATCATTTGTAGACAACAAATCTTAGTCGCATACTATAACTTAAATGTCTTTAGTATGTGATAAGAAGATATTTATCTCACAAGGATACTTGAATGTGAAAGCCTAAGTTTTCAAGCATGCTCGCCATACCAAAGAGGTTTATATCAAACAACTCACAAAATGAAAAACCCATATATATATATATAGGAAGCCTTTCTTGCTAAGGCTAAAATTAAAATTCATGGTGGCACTTGATGGGTTTCTTCGAACAAACATCCATTTTTGAGTAGCGCACTTCATATTATAGGAGTTGGAAAATGAAAGCAAAAATGTTGGAAAACAACTTCCTTTCGAAGTTAATTTCAGCTTTTCCCTTCCCTTTCCTTCATTCCCTCTTAAATCATAGCAAATTCTCTCCTCACTATTCTTCTTAAACAGTAAGGTGTTCCCATGAACTCTAGGAAAGCAAGTCTAATCAGGGCAAATATAAAACAAAACAAAACAAATGTAGTTAGCCAAATTCATGAAAACTACTAATACATTTGTTTATTATTATTATTTATACATCACTTACTGTTTATTATTATTTTTTATAATCATGGATGTTCACTTAGCCACAAGGCATTCTCGACTAATCCCACTATATCCTAAAATTAATGACCTACTAAACCTAATGACCTTTAAAAGAAGGTAGAATCGATGACCATTTGGTTAACCCCAAACCTTATACCAATTGAGCTACCTAAAGAATCATCCATTTCATTAGTTTATAAAACCCTTTATTTAATAATCCATATTTCATTACTGCTGATATATATATATTTTTTAAAGGAGTATAATTCTTATTGATTCAAACTAATAATAGTATTCTGATAGAAACATGAAATCAAATTCAACACTCTAAAAGATGACATAATATTCTGATTAATAGAATAATAAATGTAATTTAAGTCTTACATATTTAATAGTCCTATGATAATTATAATACATATAACTTAATTTTTATAGTATATTGATGACTATAATTTAATTGAATGCCTTTATCTAATCGAATATGCTTTATACCCATCCTACATAAAAAAACATCAATAAAAAACAACAAAAACCAAACCCTTGTTTTAAGGTTGTTAGATAGAGATATCAATTCACTTAAAATAATATATATATATGTTTTTTTTTCTTAAGAGTAGGTTGGATTTAATAATAAATTAATATAAGCTATGATCGCCATGGGGCTATGGGAAATTCACTGTAGAAAGGTAGGTATTACTGAAAGCAGAAAAGCAAACACAGTGATGGCTTTATACAAAGTAGACTGGAGACAGACCCTTCTTTTAGCCTTCTTCCATTCACACACCACCTCCATGTCGGTTTCTTTAAACCCCCACTTTCCTCCCTTCTCACCCCTACTCTCCTCTTATTTACTCCCTCATGCCACTCCACCATTCCTAATATACATATTCCAAAAATGTGGTTTTAATAAATTTTATTAGATATACAAATCTGATGTTGATATCATATCACATACCCACCAAAGACAGCTTGCTATAGTGATAAAAGAGTACTACTAAAACTACTACTACTACTACTACTACTTATATCAAATTCATCATTTTCTCAAATCTTGTAATGTTGTCATCCCCACACCCAAACTTTCCTCAAGTTTCTGCTTATATCAATTGTAAATCCTTGGTAATCCATTGGCATGCCAAATACTGAAATGGAAGCATCCTTGGTAATCTAGGAGGTATGACTAGTTTAAAATAACATTATTCCAAGTGTGTGTAAATATTTACAAATATATAGTACAGGGGCATTAAAATATCTAGGCAGTCAACAAGATTGGGTCAAAAATCTTAAATCCATATCCAGAAAGGAAGAAAAGAGGGTAAGGCAGTGTGTGGGGGAAGGGAAGAAAACTGTATTGATATATGATATAGAAATGATTAGGAGGGTATTTGCAAACAGAACAATATCATTCTTTACTGGATGACACTAGCTTGTAGGGGATGGTTATGTTCAATATCATATGCACCATCTTGAATTCAGTAGTTTTTTTCCTAGTTATAAATGTGACAACTTGCTGTTTGTTGGTACTCTTCCATGCCGCCTGTTTTGCATTAAAAAGAAAACAAAATCACATATAGAACGAACACTTAGCAGTAGGAGGAACACAAATTAATTTTCTTTCTTGACTGCCATTTTCTCCTTGTCATCTAAAAAAATATGACTCCTATAAGCATTTAGTTTTGGAGGCATAGATTCAATCATACAAGTGATAGAAGGTAAAGTTCCTCTTGTTTACCTTCCTACTGCTGTGGTACTGATAAAAAGTAATTGGTTGATATATTCTAAACTTTGTCTTAGTGTCTCTAACCCTCCCTACTTCCCGCTCTCTTTCTTCTCTCTGGGGGTGTCACCAGTATATCAATCTTCAAATTATAAACCAAAATCTATTTGCCTCTCTTCAAGTTTCAACAACAATGTGTAAGTGTAGCTGACCATACAGGAGATTCATCTCTTGCACTTTGGCTGCATTTAGAATGTGTACAAAGGAGAACAGATTTGAAACAACCTCCAAGAAAGAAGAAAAAAATAACAAATAAAATAATAGATCTATCCTTTTGGTTTGTTAACATCGAGTCTCATAGGATAAGTTGAGTGCTTGTAATCGAGCTCAGCATCCATACTTATTGAAAAAAATACTGAAGTACTTATGATTAGGTTACAGAGTCCAATTGTTCGTAATCTTGAATCGTAGAAATGGGAGGTAAAATTATTCATGAATACAACTTCAGAGGTAGTGCTGCAAACAACATATCATAGAAGCCATTCAAGAAAACAACACAATACTACCACGTCTGAAACAGCTTAAGTGCTTTTGAATAATACTCAATGTCACAGTGGATGCTTTTTGAATTGACTCCAGCTTTTATCACTAATATGCTAATCTAAAGAATGTCCAAAGCTTCATGATTAAAAGCATAAAACAATGGTTTATGACGGATCTGCTACTTGAAACCTTAAATTCCCAATGCCTGCAAGCTGACGTAACAAAAATAAAAGATTGGATCAACAATGTTCCGATTTCATACAATCTCATGAATAATGGAATCGGATGAAAGGAAGAGGAAATTACCTAGAAGAGGAAAATAAACTTTCTCAGGAAATGATGAACTTTCACTTCTTCAGACAGTAGGAGAATCGCTTCCGCCAGGTGTTTCTGTGGGACGATGAACTGAGTGTCGAAGAAAGTCAGGGTTTGATTAAACTGCGATTTTTCAAATGTAGAATGATTCCCCCCGGATTTTTCGACTCCATTTCGTGTGTAGGGTCGCACAGATAAACAATGAAATCATAAAAGCAAGGGTTTTACAATGGTATCCGACTTTCTATCCGGTCGCTAGATTACTTGGCCCTCCAAAAGTCACTCCAGGAAGATCCCAGAAGGTGCACACGCTATTATATTTCTTTGTTTTTTAACCTACAAGCGATGTAATTCAATTTTGTGGGCCATTCGCCAATCGCTCACAACTTCCACACCCATCACGAAATTTGAAAATGTAAAAAGTTGGGTGTCGACGCGCTACTGGACATTATATATATATATATATATATATATATATATATATATATATATATATATATATATATATATATATATATATATATATATAGTGGAGACTGCAGAGGAACAATGTGAGTGACATTTCTTCACTATAAGGGTAAGTATAGTCACGGTCAATTAATTTACCCGGCTAAAGTCACCTAAAATTCACTACCCGTGACACTACATTATTGCGTCTATATACATTTTTTAGTCTTGAAATTTTTTGACCCCTGCTAAAAAAATGCTACCATATCCCAATTTTTAAAAATGAAATATTATTTTTATAAATTTTATTCCTGTACTTTTGATATTTTTAGTGAAATATATTTCAAAAAGATAATAATATAAATTATCAAATAAAATCTGAAAATAATCCAAATTTAAAAGGGAATAACAATTTTAAAGATACTAAATCTCCAATTATTTTGCCACAAAGTTATTCCACATTTTTTCAAAATAGTTTATTTATCTAAAAGAAAAAGTCTCAAACGAGGTATATCAATTTTGTTAAATTGATATGACCCCAAAACCATGGAGGACCACACACATGCAAAATTGGGCCAATGTATAGTAGGGGATTTATTTTTATGTGCCTAAAGGAACGTATATATATGGTGTGGGTCACTAATTTTCATGGTTAAAAGATTGATAAAAATTTCTTTTTGACGCATCAATTCAATAAACGTGGCTATATTAATTTTTAGTAAGAAAATATGATAACCCCTACTAAAACTATGTTACTATACCTCATATTTCTTGTAGTGTGTGTTCAAACTGCAACTTTCTTGAACAGAACACCCTCTCCTTTACTACAAAATAGAACTCCATATGAGTTGTTATTCCATAAGAGGCCTGATTACCCTCTCTTCAGAGTGTTTGGTTATCTTGCATTTTCTTCGACACTACCCTCAAAACGAACCGAGATTCATCCCCGAGCTCGTGTCTGTGTCATGTTAGGGTATCCTACTGGCATGAAAGGCTACAAACTGTATGGCATTGAAAACAAGGAAGCTTTTGTGTCAAGGGATGTTGTGTGACCTCATTTCAGTCAGCTGAACTTCCATCAGTCTCATCTCACTCAGCTAAATTCAGTCCTGGTCCAATGAGATTTCTACCTCTGATGTTATACCAGCAACTTTTGTTGCCTCTGAGGAAGCTGTCTATACAACAACTGTTCCACTTCGAAGATCCTCTCGGTTTATCAAACCTCCATCCTATTTGAGAGATTTTCATTGTAATCTCCTTGCTAATACCAATTCTGGTTCATTTTCTGATGGCAACAAATATCCCTTGAAAGACTACTTGGCTTACAATTCTTTGTCTTGTTCTCACGAGAACTTTGCCTTAATTATTTCTTCCCAGTTTGAACCTCAATTTTACCATCAAGCAGTGCAATGAGGAGAGGCTATGAAAGCTGACTTAGATGCCATGGAAGCTAATCAAACTTGGTCTGTTGTTTCATTGACACCTAAAAACATTCCTAAAGGGTGCAAATGGATATATAAAGTCAAGTAGAAATCAGATGGTTCATTGATAGACATAAAGCTAGGCTTGTGTTGTTTGTCTATTTTTTTTGTTTAATAATTTGCATGCTAATTTTTAATCTATTATTCGCGTGTGTTGAAAAAGTGTGTTGATATCATATATATCTATGAAAAATGATGGTAAAATATTATGAAGTTATAACAAATAGAATTGATAACTTTACCGAAAAATCCCGGCAGCCTAGAAAGGAAATATGATGCACCAACATCTGGAATAAGTCCTATTTGTGCTTCTGGTATAGCAAATACCCTACACAAACTCAAGAAACTAATGGAATTAATAATGCTACCAAGACTGATATATTTTCAAAAGACTAAGAATGCATACATTTGATGATAGGCCATATGTTTTAATTTGTCTCTACTTAGACCAAACAATAAGTAATTGTAACTCAATTCAATCAAGAAATTATGATATAATTAACGTATGCTCACTACTAAAAGATCAATTCATGGAAACTAAAAATGAAACAGAAAAAGAAAATAAAAAAGGGTTATAATAGTCACTCATTTAAGAAGTAAAGCATAGAAATAGATTTCACAAAATTAACATATATTACAAGATAATATCAATTTGAGAAGCATTAAAGAATAATAATTAGAAGGGGACAGATAATTACAGTGTTCTCGGTGACAACCCGAAACATTGAGCTCATAGACAGTCCAGCACCTCCACCATTACATAACTCCATTGATAAGTGAAACTTCCAACGAAACAAGTAAATGATAGCAAGAAGAAAAATATATATAGTTGTTTCTACCAACACGTTTATGTATATAAAGTCTCACCAAAGGTTTCTAGATGTTGCAAGCATATAGTCTTAAGGTGAGTTGTTTCTGTAAAGCTTGCACCAAAAGCTCCAATGTCCTCTATTCATTGAAGTATGTATGAATAAATAACATGTATATATCCATATGACATCTCAATTAATAAATTAAAGATTCTACTCTTCATAATTCAAAGCCACACTTTGTCATTGTTTAGTCATCTCTATTTCACATAAAAGATATGAGAGTATATTTATGGGTTAGAGTAACCAGTGACATTGTATACCTTGCCTATATTATCAAAGAAGATATACCTATTGGCGTTATTTTGAGAACAGTTTTTTGTTCTTGAGAACAAAAAAATAGTCAAAACAAGTTTGGTAAAAGAGATGATGTTATCCTAGTGTTTTTTTTTTTTTTTTTTTGTTCTCCGTGTTCTTAAAATGGTTGTTTTGAAAGAACAGCTAAAAACCGTTCTTAAAAAACTGTTCTTAAAAACTGTTTTCAGAATGCAACCAAACAGGCCTAAATAAACATAAGTGATAAAGAAGATAAGAACAATGAAAGAAAGAAATGAAAATTTTCACCTCATTTATAGTAAACCATTCCTACAACATCTCCACCAGCACAAAATGCTTTTCTCCCTTTCCCTATTAAAAAGGAAATTTAATGAGAAGATACTATTAAATAAGTTTACAAATCAAAAATCAATTAGCCATGCATGTGATCGATCATACTATGATTTACTATATGTTAGAGAATAATAAGGTTTTATTATGTTAGCCAATATACTAAAGCAACTCCAAACTCTTACATAAGTATTTGACTAATAATAAGCATTACCTTTTATTTTCACTAAAGAATTAAGGCCTTTTGTAAAGTCCTCTACCTATGCATACAAATTATTGTATAAAAATTACAAGTATAAATAAGTTAAGATTCTCTATATATTCTGAATTTTAAATTTTCATTCAATATCACGTGTTATATATAGTATACTTGTATCATCAACTTTAGATGAAAATGTTTCTTGATGCAGTTCTTCTTACCTTTAAAATCAAAAGTTTTACTGTGGATCCTTCTCATATACTCCAAATTCCTTAAAATTTGAGAAATCTGCATGCACATAGAATAATATTCAATAGAACCATCAATCCTGTAGCTTGTATTTGAACATCCGATTTGTCCACAAAGTATGCATATATACATCAGGAAATTAAAAAGAGTGTATATGTGTAAGATCAAGAAAATGTTCCAACAGTATATATATATATATCTAATACAAAAAAAGGGCATTTGGTACCTTTATCTTTATACATAAAAATGAAAAATTATGATGCTCTGAAAAAGCCAAAAACTGATAAATAATCAAGATCTGCTAATAGATACAAAGATAGAAAACTTCATCGATCAATAGTTCCTCATCACCAGGATATCAAGATTCATTTAACATGTTCTTTCTGTATGGGAGTTATATCCTCACATGCTAATTGAGATTATATATTGCCTAACTTCTTTGTTGTAAATCATTTTTGTATAGGATCAGAAATGGGTTTTTTAGTGTATGATTAATAGAATTCTAGTTTTTATTCACTTAAATTTCTTTGTCATTATATTTTGTTCTCTATTGTTTTGCTTTCTTCTTTTGATTAGAACATGAGAAGAGTATCAATTATGCCCAAAGGATAAGTGAAGCTAAGTTAAATCATATCTCATCTAATGTCTTAATTGTCTATCTTAGTAGTGATAAGTGCTAACTTCATTGGTTGTAAAGGGTAAAAGTTGAGCAATCTTAGGTGCAACTATAAACTAATTAACTCGATATAGCTTCACTTAGACCAAGCATTGAATTCTTATTCAAGATCCTCCTGAAAATCCTCCTTAGGGTGATGTCCTTATGGACTAATATCTTTACGTTTGGTGTTTGATTTTCTTATTACTTTTCTTTTTATTTGAGAATTTGTCAAATTATTCTTTGATTAATTCCTTATTAACATTGTGTTTCATAACTATCACTAAGTTGACATATGTTTTATTGGCTTTTTGCTTAAAGTAATTTGCTTTCAATATTCTGCATGTTTGTTTTTTTAACATTTTCAAGATTATTGTTAAATTTTCAAAAATTTTGTTTGAATAGAAATAACCAAAATATTTGGCTTTTTGACTTTTTCTAAATACCTTTTTAAAATTTTTTTTTTATTAATAAAAGCTTGATATTCAAATATGAAAATATCATATATTCTATGATCTAATTAAAACTTTATGATTCGCATTTGCTAATTAAATACATTTAAAATTTTATTTTCTTAAAATTTAGATAAAAATTAAAATATAGATTTTTTTTTAGAAAAACAAACAACTAAATAATTAAACCTATTAAGCACTATTTGGAAATAAAAGTCTCATTTGGTATTAACAATAAATAAAAACAAACACCAACTAAGTCATTCACCTAAAATCACCTATTTTCTCACTTCTAGTATTGAAATCATTAGACCTTGTGAGTTCTACTCTCATATTGACTTGTTAATATGAAAAAAAAAAATTATATATTCTATGATCCAATTAAAACTCTCATGATTCGTTACATGATAATTAAATATTTAAAATTTTATTTTCTTAAAATTTAGATAAAAATTAAAAGATTTATTATTTTTAGATAGAACAAACAACTAAATACTTAAACCTAGTAAGCACTATTCGAACAAAAGTTCTATTAAGTATTAAATTAAAAAAAAAAACACCAACTAATTCATTCACCTAAAATCACCTATTTTTCATACTTCTGGTATTGAAATCATTAGACCTTGTGAGTTCTAATTTCTTATATTGATTTAAGTACTATTTTAATGGTTGTTAGTGCTTAGGAAACAATATAACACATGATCTAAGTGCAAGCCTCTTTTGGTGACAATTAGATCCAAACTCAATACTGGCGGAATTGAAAACCTGAAAATTAGAAATCTTCAAAATGGCAAAATTATAATAATAATAATAAATTGTCATAATACCGTAGAACCTAAAATTCTGGGGATTCGACAAATCCATCACTGCCGTGATTGCCTACCAACCAATGATCTTTAAAAGCTTTCCATCGAATTTGACAATTAATATTTTTACGATTTTACGCGAGTATAAGTTGCTGACTGTGGACTAGATTTTAAGGAAAATATCTGGTCATGAATGGCTTGAGCTAAGTTCATTTAAAATAAATGAACCGAAAAAGAAATAAATTGTTTGGGACGTAAACACCCAAATGAGATACACATGGCGCAATTTGAGCCATATATCCAAAAAAATTTTAAAAAAAGACAAAAGGAAAAAAAAGAAAGGAAAGTCAAAAGGAAGAAAAGGAGAGGTGTGCGTGAGACGAAAAAAAAAAATCTACGGCAATCGGACACTAGGTTTTCGTCGAAGATTTATGGCAATCGGACACTAAGTTTTCGTCGAAGTAAAAGGCAGAAGCTGTCCACGATCGTGGTTACGCGTGATTGTTTCAAAATTGAGTTTCATCAAACTCCACGATGTAGGAATTCTTCCTACTTTGCTATTTCTAGCGTAAAGGTCATTTAATGAGTTTGGGTTTTCTTACAGCCGTAGAGAGGCCATAAATTCTAATCTAAATTCTGGATCGAGGTAAGATATTTTAGGAATTTTCAAGACTTTTTTTTCTGACAAATGAGACAAGATTTGGGAATCGACAGTGGAAATTTTTGATTGTTTCGAGTACCTGATCGCTACAGGCTCTGGGTTTTGATCTCTGGACTGATGTCTTCAAGCCATGGTGTTTTGGTATCACAATAATTCTGACAACCGTGAAGGGATCAAGAGGTGCCTTGTTTATATGGGTCCGAGATTCAGCTTACTGGTGTGTTGTATATTGTCGGGAAAATAATTATGTTGTCAGGTATAAAATCATATTAATATATGCTGGAAATGATGTATTAACATAAATTAGGATGAATTAAATTATATGTGGAAATATAATTATCCGTAAATTTATAAATATTATATGCAGTATGACATAGCATGAAATGACATGGATTGCATTTCTCATATTCAATACATCACGCCGAGTCGGGTGTAGTGCATGGTACTATTATTTCACCATTCGTGAATGTGTGATGAGCTCGAAAAAGGGACCACGTCCAAAATCGAGACTCACGGTTGTGTAAAACAATAATAATACTAAATCACGTGTATTTGGGTGAAGCAAGATGGGGCAGATCCCCCCCCAGGGTGAAAGACCCAAATTTTATTTTCTGCAGATATATGCGACACGTGATAAGTTCGCAAAGTGTCTAAGGCGGCAAAGCCTACGAATGAGACCTGGAAATTCGCCACCCATAGAAACACACGGGATTTAATAAATTAAAATTGGAGGGTTTTCCATCGGTTTAGTTATCGCGAAACACCAATGGTTGGTTTTTCGCCACTCGACGCTGCAAGTGTGAGAGAGCCTGGCTTCTGGGAATCGTGTCGCTGGGTAATGAGGAGTCTCATCTCATGCATGACACGGGACAATCCATATAAGATTACATTATTTAAATGGAATATGATTTGATGTTTTATATATGTCATTGCATGTACATTTAGGTAGGGAGTAGCCCTTGTAGGAAAAATTTTCTACTGCACGTTTCCACCCCCGCCGTGAATTTCTCGCATGCACAGACAGGAGATAACGTATCCGACGAGATCGTGATTATGAAGGAGGCCGATGTGTGGCCTCGATATTACTCAGAAAAGTATTTCAGAGCAAGTTAATTGTAATTAAATTTTTTTTGGACTCATGGTTCAAATAGTCATGTATGTAACTATAAGAAGAGGCTCGTAATCTACCTCAGGCCGTAATTAAGCGCTTTACTTACATTTTAGATTTAAAATGTGAATGAATGGATCCCTTGCAAAGTGGATGTATTAAGGTGAGGCTGAAAGTAACCTGTCCACGAGTAGTCGTGATATAGTCAGACATTGGATATGATGTAATGGACCATGTGTGGTCATTACTACTTTTGTTGAGACCCTGGATGGGTTATGATTATTCTGTTATACAAGTTGTATGTTGGGTAGAGCTCCCTGAACAAATGAGACTTTGTTAGATTTTTGTGAAAATATGGATCCCGATACCGGGACATAACAAGTTGTGGTATTCGTCACCCGAAACTACAGGAATTACGCTTGTCGACGGTTATCAACCCGGGACCCTGACAGTGGGTGTCATAAGTGAGCTCAGAATGGGACCACGCCTAAAATCAAGACTCAATGATTGTGTAAAACAATAATACTAAACGGTGTTTGCAGCGCCCAAGATGAAAGAACTAAATTTTATTCTCTAGACATATGTCCGCAATGTTAGTTCTGCGGAAAGGTTCAAAGGCGCATGGCCTCGTTGAAACTCCCAAAAATTCGCCTACCCATGGAAACACACAAGATTTAATTAAATTAAAATCGAGGGTTGTCCAATGGTTTAAGCCACTGCGAAACACCAATGACTAAGGTTTTTCACACTTGGCGCTATGTGTGAGGGAGTTGGTCTAGACTCAACAGGGCATGAGGAGTCTCATCTCATGCATGACACTGGAATATCTCCATATAAGATTGCATTATTTATATGGAATATGATTTGATGTTTTATGTGATGTCATTGCATGTGCATTTAGGCAGTGGAGTAGCCCTCAGAGGGAAAAATTTCTACTAGGCATTTATCAATTGCCTGGACTCCTTCGTGCAGCAGGTGTACAGGGAAACAACGCTCCAACGAGGCCAATGTGTGGCCTTGATATTACTTTTGTAAAAATTATTTTGTATAAAATAATTGTAATTAAATTCTTTTGGGACTATGGTCTAAATAGTTGGGTATGTAATTATGGTAAGAGGACCGTGATCAGACTCTTACGGTCAGAATTAAGTGTTTTACTTACATTTTAGATTTAAATGTGAATGAATCGATCCCGTTAAAGGGATGTATTGAGGTGGTGCCGAGTAACTCGGTGTCCACGGGTAGTTGTGATATAGTTGTATATGGGCGATATGGACAGATGGACCCTGTGTGATCATTACTACTTCTATCGAGACCCTAGATGGGTTATGATTATTCTGTTATACAAGTTGTATGTTAGGTAGAGCTCCCCGAACAAAGGAGACTCTGTCGGATTTTTGTGAAAATATGGATCCCGATAAATGGGCATAACAGTGTGGTATCGGGTCACCCGAAATCCACAAGAATTCGCTGGTCGACTGGAGTCACAATGGGACCTGATTAGTGTCATAGTTTGCGGCAAGAGCTTAGGTAAACGACACCTGCGGAGCACGAATGTGGGTATCCATAAGTATAGTCCTGATACTAGCCCGTCTCAGTTAGGTATCAAGAGAGTTTAGGTACACGAGTAATCGGTACCGATAAGGGGGCTTCCAAATCATGCATTGTTATGTGTTACATGTTTTCAGGCTTAACATGTTTGCAGGATTTATGCGGAATAATATACATGGTAGTTTGTATATGGAACGCTAGGTTAAAAATATAACCTTAGGGTTCGTAAACAAAATGAACATGATAGTTCTGAACTCGATTTGTATTAAGGGTCTGTACTTATGCACCACTAAGGAAAAGGGCTGAACGGCAGTAATATGATGTTAAAGTCTATTAAGAGGTCGATATGTGCACTACGTAGACCGAGATAGAACTTATCGTTATCCGACACGTGCATGGCTAGCAAAGGAAGAGGATCGCCGAGGCTGCGGTGGAGACCAACCCACCGACCAATCGATTCTTGGGGACTCAACGTGACCTTCATAGAGACGCTTGTTTGGCCGCGACCACACCCTTGGCGTGCTGTGTGTCATTGCCGCCACCATCGCATTGCCGGGGTGTAATTAGGAACCAAGAGGTCATAACCTCCAGAGGCTCGAGGCACATGATCCTCCAAATTCTCAAGGGAGAAGGAGACCCGACAGGGCGTGTCATTGTTTCGACATTCCAAAGGATACGACGCTACGCCACCATCATTGCACGTTTGAGCGCTATACTACCATCAGACTGACTAGCAAACAGCTTGGGCCAAGGAGGGACGAGTAACCTCCAGGGCTCTCGTGCACATCATCCTTCTACATATGGAGGAGGGGACTCATGGTCGACAAAATTTCAATGCATCTAAGAGTGAGTAGATGACACACTCGAGCATCCGGATATGGGTGCTAGTACTAAGAGGAAGGAGAATCAATCTTCGTCTAATTCGGGAAGGAAGCGGAAGACTTCTATTCCATGGAGACTTCAAGGACCTAGGGGCGTGTTTACACCATCACACCATAAACTGAGCCAATTGATCAGTCGGTGATACAAGGTATGTTAATGTTATCTCGCTTATGGGCAAAGATACTGTTTGATTCTAGTACATCACCTTCTTTGTCATTGTGATCTAAGTGTGGATGTTTTGTGCTTGGGGAGGTGGAGACCCTGATGAGTCGTTATGCGTGAGTTCTCCCCATGGACTAGGTGAGACTGATCGACATGTTGGGATTGTGAGTTAGAGATCTCGTGGATTTTGCTCACGCGGACCTTCTGCAATGGACATATCAGATTTTGATGTCATTCTCGGGCATGATTGGTCGACGCACAATCGATCGCCATCATTGTGATAGTAGGAGGATTACCGCCTACACACGACGATATTCGTAGACCTTTCAAAGGAAAAGCATGATGTTTACTCCTGCATCGTGCACGACTCCAGCGGAGTGGATTAACGACGGCTGGCTAGTAAGCCTAACCCTAGAGGACGAGGTGAGATAGGAATTAGATCTACCTCGGGTAGTTTCTGAGTATGAGGATGTTTTTTCGAGTGAGCTACCGGGATTACCTCTGCACAAGGATGTAGTCTTTTGTATTGAGTTACACCCTAGTATCGCCTGGCTTCTATGACTCCTAATAGAATGGCACCAATTTGAAAGCCATAAGAACTCAAGGTCCGTATACGTGAGCCGCTGACAAGAGTTTTATTAGATCGAGCACTTCACCTTAGAGAGCTCCGATTTTTCTTATTAGGAAAGAGGTTAAAAATTCGAGTGGAATGACCTGTGTGAGAAGGCATTCCAGGAGTTAAAAAGGAGGCTTACTTCAGCTCCTATTTTGATAGTCCTGCACAGGGACGTAGATACACAAAGCAGGACAGATGCCTCTGCGACGGGACTTTGATGCTGCCTCTCACGTACTGAGGGTTGTAGTTTATGGTTCCGCATAACCAAAGAATCATGAGCGCACTACTCCTACACATGACCAAGTCAGGCTATGTCTTTGCTTTCGAGATTTGGCACCACATTTGTATGGTGAGCGCTGAGGCATTTCTGCACCACAAGAGTCCGAGGTATATCTTCGATACACGACCTCACCACGGCAACGCATGGATGGAGTATCTAGAGGATTATGACTTCACTTTGCATTACCATCTTGGTAAGGCAATGTTGTGGTCGAGCGCTACCAAGTCATGCGGAGTACCGGGCTAATGCTGTAAGACCCGAGAAATCTGCACTGAAAAAGGCAAATCAGAATTGACATAAAATTGTTAATCTTGCTAAAAACTGTGAATTTATCTCTCTAGATCTCTGATGATCTAAACTGATTCCACCGTTGAATCATCTCAATAAATCTACCTAGCACGTAAAATTTCAGAAATTCGAGATGTTTGAGTTGGCACGCTTACTCGTGGCATCGATTTCAAAAATCAGAATCGATTTTCGATGCGACGAAAGTCACATATAACACGTACTCACGTGCCATAAGTGGTGTGAGTAGAGAAATAATGAAAATGGACGGCCGAGATAGTGCCGAATGTCAAAACTGGAGAAAGAAGGGAATTAATTAATTAAATGGACTTAAGTCACTAAAGGACAAGATAGTGAATAGTTTTCATCTCCTCAAATTCAAAGAGGGAAAAAGGAAAACGTGGAGAGGCGAAAGGAGATGCGTGAAGTTTTAGGATCTCATTTTCTGTAGAGAAAGTCTTCCTTCTCTGTAAATACAGCGATCCGACCGTCAATTTTCTATTAAGGAGAGTTGCTCTACACTGAGAGGGCTTCTGCGGCAACGATTTGGGTGGAGTTTCTCAAACTCCGAGAGGTGGGTTTCTCCCTACTCGGGTTTTATCTCTTTCTGCGAAGAACCATGTCGACGCCAGCTGCTTCAGCCGCGAGGGGCTGCTTGACCTGGCCCCAAAACTCGTGGACCGAATTGTTTCGATTTTATGGAACTCCAATGTACAAACCGTGATCAAGCCACTCGACTGCCTGCGGCTAATGATGTGATTTCGGCGCCATGGATCGTGAATGATGTGCGAGACCGGATCGACCGAACGCGGCTCACCCGCGAACGACAAATCGGGTTTTATGAACAAGACTGAGGGTTTTACTGCTCCCGAAACAATGTTCTAAAATATATTTTTGGTGAAAATATACTGGGTCGAAAGGATTTAAATTAAATTGCTCAGGTTTGATTATTAGCCCACGTGAGCTAATTTTTGATGTGATGTGAAACGAAAATTACATGACATGATTGTGTGGGATTTAATTTTATGTGAATATATTCATGTTTATATATTTACATGGGAGTTGGGATCAGATTGAACCGCATATATGTATTCCATATGCACTGAACACCCTAAGACTATGGGAGGAGTGCACAGAGATTTAGCTCAGAGAAAATAGTTCGAGGGTCGCTCTAAAATGTGAATTATCTGAGGGTTGTCTGGGAAAACTAAATAATCATCAATCGCCTGGAGACTGCCCAATCGATATATCGTAGGGTAGTCCATAACACATCAATCGTCTGAGACTACTTCCAATTGATATCTACACACTCTGAGGGCTGTCCACTAACAAACAAATGAATATAAGAATTCCCATACGAGGCTTAAGCGATGGAGGGAGTCGATGGAGACCTGGATCTCAGTTGGTCACGACTTCAAGTAGGATCATGCATTTGCTTGAATGTGTTTATTGAGCATTGTACCGCACTTAGGTGGGAGAGGTGCCCACTTCCACCATCGAGCGATGAATTTCACCCGTCATGGGAATTTATTCTTCGTGCACAGTGGAGCGCATTCGTGGAGACGCGCCTCATCCTAGAGGCTACTTAAGAAAGCCTAGTTGTGGCTTTGGTTTTGTGGATGTACTACATGTATTAGAATTTAGATTTTAATATGTGTTGAATAAGAGTAATTTTAACTCTTGTAACTATCAGATATAGTTAGTATGTTTATGAGTATTTGGATTATACCAAGATACCAGTTTTTACTCACAGACCACGGCCGGGATGTGTATGTGTGTAATCAGATCGCAGAGCTCTTCGTATTAAAGGAGACTCGCCCGATTGAAACCGGCGTGGCGCCTGCAACCCGACATCTACTTGTATTCCGCGGTCGACGGTAGTCAACTGAATTCCTCGGGTTTGTGGCGCACAATTGGTATCGAGCCTAGGCATAGCCTGGCTACCTAGGGCTCGAGGGGATTCGCTTGAAACATAGCGATTTGAGGTGTAAGAACATCACCAATTAGGTTGTGGTTCACTGTCGTAGTTTAGGTATGAGATTACCTAGGAAATCACTGACAAAACTAGACAATCGCGCATTACGTGTTCGTTATGTTTCAGGTGACTCGATGAATTTGTTTGTGTGCATATATGTCAAGTTACAGCATAGGAAGAAGTGTGGAAAGTTTTGGAATTTTTACAGTGTACAAAACTGGAACAAAGAGAAGAAATGAAAAAAAAAAAAAAAAAATTTATTTATTTGGTCATGAGGTGAACAAAAAAAAAATAATAATAATAATTTTCTAAGGTTTTACAGGGTAAAACTGAAGAAAATTGAATAAAATAATTTTTATAAATATATTCGTCAAGTGGATGGCAAAGAGCTAAGCTATCAGATCTTAGAAGCAGCGGTGCCACCGGAGGATTTGAAAAAAAGAGTATAAAATTTTTAAAAATTTTCGTGTACGATTTAAAATATGAAATATTTATATCAGAATTACTATAAAATGCACTACGTGTATGTGAAAAAATTTCCTAGATGAATAAGATTCCTGGTCAGGTTTCTTGAGCCTGTGAGATATCGTGATTGAAATTTAATCTACCATTGATTTCAGGTAGATGGCTAGTAGAGGACGAGGACGTAGAGGACGTCCACTTGGCAATCGGGTCAGCACCACCAACATTCGACCAAATACCGTATTTGATCGCATGCTCACAATAGGTGTCGCATACCGCTATCGCACGTGCCGGTAATGTAGTCGAAGGTCCCAGTAACCCAAAGGTTCGGTGGCACATCATCCTCCTACATTCATAGGGGGAGGAGATCCGATGGTATGACTCATCGGGGTTTATGCATCAGAGAATGCACGAGGCTACGGAGATCACCCCATACGACCAGATCGTGCTAGCTGCATTCCAGCTAGAGGGCGAGGCCCAAGTATGGTGGAGATGGGTTAGGACTTCTAAAGACTTAGAGGTTATGACATGGGCAAAGTTTCGTGAGTCGCTCAAGGGTAAGTATTTTCCGTAGACTGCGAGGTACATGCCTGTGGAGTTCCTAGAAATAAGCAGGGGGCAACGACTGTGATGGACTATGTGGCTAGATTCACAGAGTTAGCCCGATTTGTTGATGATTACGTACACCGATCCGGCCAAGGCGAGATTCGAGAATGGATCAAGTTGTCCATCTCTAGCCGGATCAGAGGACTCGATCATGGATATGGATTCCATGGTCAGACACCCTAACCATAGAGAGAGGCTGAGGAGGCTCCTGAGCACCCCTGGATGCAAGTGTTATGGCAAGAGGAAGGGACGCCTCGCCTCCTCCAGCTCGTGGAAGAGGCGTAGAGGGCCCTAGTTCATGAGGATCTCGTGAGTCACTACCATCCGGCCGTGGATACGAGCTGGGCTCTGGCCAGCAGATGTGATGAGAGTCAAGTAATAAAGTGATGTATGGTGTGTGCTACCATTGTCAACAAATTAACACATGAGACTCGGATCATTTCCTAGAGACAAGGATCCTGAGTTTTGCACATCACAATCCCAGCCAAGAGCAGGACAGAGAGGATACAAGATGCTCCACAAAGATGATACAGCCGAGGGGCTGGCCTCGCTTCGTGGAGCTGCACTGCACCCCACATTTTCATACAAAGGTGCCCGAGGCCGCAGTACGGGTGAGGCGTGAGGACGAGGCCCGGCTGCAGCAGTGGACATCAGGTCCGTGGGCGTGTCTATCGCCACACCGCAGCCGAGTCACATCATCCAGCTTATATGGTGGCATCGTTTGCTATCTCGGGCCGTACGGGCTAGAGCAAGTATTTGATTACGGTGTTTCGGGATTCTTCATCACTGCGATCACTGCGGATCGAGTCAGCTTGCAGGTCGAGACCTTAGAGGTGAGCTCAGATGTGAGTTCTCCCTGTGTGGATTGTGGCGAATAGGATGATAAGGTCGTGGTTGCGAAGTCGAGATTCGGACTCTACTCACAGCCGGACTGAGAATCACGGATATGTCGAGTTCATGTCATCCCGGGATGGATTGGCCGACAATTTACTGTCAGTTATCGACTGCGGAGCGCAGGAGGGTTACCGCCTATACGCAGGATCCGCATCTGGGTTGCGGTTTCAGTGACAAGATGACAAGCTACTTTACAAGATATGAGTCCAAAATGTGGATAGTTATTAGCTGGGTCACAATGAGCCCAATTCCAGAGGACGAGGAGAGACCAGACTTGATCTACCTCGAAAGGGAGTTCGCGAAAGTACGTGGATGTTTTTTCCAGATGAGCCACCGACTACTTCTCCACATGTGGATGCGTAATTTCCGGCATCGAAGCCACACCCTTAGTACTTTACCCATCTCATGACTCGCATGTGATGGCACCTATTGAGTCATAGTGGAACTTAGAGTTCAAGCACAGAGCTTATCGGACAAGGGGTTCATTGGGACCGAGCACTTCACCATGGGCGTCCGGCTCGCTTTCTTTCTATGAAGAAGAAGGGACAAAGACCCTTCTCGACCGCGCATCACTATGCATGTTTTTAATGTGGTTACGATCAAGTAACTGTATCCATTACCGAGGATCCACGACGAGCCTGATCACCGAGAGGAGCGAGTCTACTCCAAGATGTGACCTTCAGACCGTTACCATTAGTCGAGGGTTAGGGATACGATATCCCTAAGACAAAGATTTAGGACGTTAAGTATGGCACTTTGAGTTTACTTCGGGTGATACCCTTCTTGACGACGAACGCACTAAAGAAGATTCATGGATCTCATGCATGTGGATATTCCAACCCATTTAGATTGGGCTTGTCGTAGCTTCGTGGATGAAATTCGCATCTACTCCCGAGCCGGAGCATGAGTATCACTTGAGGATCGCTTTACGCTTGTCGAGAGACCATCGCCTGTGACGCAAAGTTCAAGAAGCGCGAGTTCTCGCTTACCGAGGTGAGATTTTCGGGACACGTGGTGTCAATATCGGAGTGTCACGTAATCTTGCAGAAGGTCAGAGGCAAGATGAGTCAAGAGGTCAAGTCGGCCTTAAGATAATGTGAAGTTTCGGGATTACCGGGTATTACAGAGATTCATCGAGGACTTCTCCAAGATAGCAAAGACCTATGACTAGGCTGAATCCTAAGGAGGTCAAGTTTGATCAATGACCGATGCGAGGAGGCATTCCAGAGTCAAGAGGAGACTTACCGCCTCCTATCTTGATAGTCCTGCATGTAAGTGGGTACAAGTGTATTAGATGCCTCGAGGGTCGGATTGGAGATGTGTTTTTGATGCAAATCCGGGAGGGTAGTAGCAGGCTCTCACAAATAAGAATCACGAGCGCACTACCCCACATGACATGGAGTTAGCTACGTAGCTCGCCTTGAAGATTTTCGCGCCTACTACTTATACTACGAGGAGTTCGAGGTGTACCTGCACTCATAAAAGCATGAAGTATATTCTTCACGCAACGGACCTCAACACGAGGCAACGCAGATGGACGGAGTTCCAGAGGATTATGACTTCACTTTGCATTACCATCCCGTAAGGCAATGTGGTGGCCGATGCACTCTACCTAAGTCACGAGGAGCCGTTAGTATAAATTTCCTGAGCCAAGCACGCTCGACCTGGACAAAGCCATACAAGACAAACGAGCGCACTGTGGTATCTTCGTGGAGTTTAGTGGCTACACCGCCTCTATCGGTTAAAAGTGATCGAAGTCCCAAAGGTCGTGGACGCGTAGATAGTGTCCATCAGACCGAAAGGCGCCAGGTACGTGACGAGGGTCGACCGCTCACGCAGATGGTAGTCTTCGGTATGTGGACGCAGTAATGGTTCCCGGGGCCGACCGATTCCGAGAGAGGAGATTCTCGTGAGTTTCATCGTTTCGATTCGCTGCATCCGTGTGGCACGAAGATGTATCAGATCTTCGCTGCCGCATTTCATTGGAGTGGGATGAAGAGGCACGAGGGGGACTTTGCTCGACGATGTCTCAATGTGTCGCAGGTTACCGAAAGCACCGTGGCTACGCCAGTGGCGCCCAGCCATCGGAGGTGGTCGGCGTGGAAGCGGGAGCATGTCACGATGGACTTTCGCGGACCCATCATGGACGCCAGCCAGGCTACGACGCTAAGACGGGTGATAAATGACTGGCTCACGGTCGTAATATTTTCTAATTGCAGACGACCTCTCTTATCAGATAGATTCTCACGGCCAGACATCCGAGAGATAGTCCCATTACATCGAGTACCAATATCCATAAGAGCTCCGATAGGACCCGAGGTTTGACACTTTTGGGAAGAGTTTCCAAAAGGCTGGGCACACTACAATATGAGTGCCAATACCCACCCGACGTAATGGGTCGGCCCGAGAGGACTATACAGTGTTGGGAGGACATGCCGAGAGCACGCGTCCCAGATCATAAGGGTAGCTGAAGAGCACTTTGAGTACTCCTAGTGAGCTCCTACAACAGCTTACTGAAGTAGTATACAGATACAACCGTACGAGGTATCAGGAGCCAGAGGCCATGTAGATCATCACAGGTTTGACCGAGGTGGGCAGAGCTCCATCATCGTCCTGCTCGGGATCGTGAGACACCTCCGAGAAGGTGAGCTTGATACGAGCAATAAGTTTTCTCACGCCCGCAGCCGTAAGAACTATGCGATGTGCGACGCCGACCCCAGAGTTCGAGGCCGGATCACGCCTTCTCGCGCTTACGCCTAGCAGGGCGGGGCTCAGTTCCTAAGTAGCGCGAAGCCATCGCGAGGTTCACTGGGCCCTTCGAGATACCGAAGAGGATAGGCACCGCGGCGCACGGCGTAGCTGCTTACCGCCAAAGATGTCGTGTGTCCACGAGGTGTTTCCATGCGTCTCCATGCTCCTAAGTATACCCGCATCCAAATTTCGCGGTGGATCAGGACGACGAGGTTGACACTCTGATGGGACCTTCGAGGAGGGACCAAGGCGCATTATCGAGAAGCCGTGGATCGTGTTTCTATGACGCAAGACCGTGGAAGCTAGTGTAGGTACTATGGAGACACAATGGAGGAGGAGTCCACGCTTGAGCGAGGACACGATGCGCCACTTATCCCTTCGCTTAGGGATGAAGGTACGTAGTTTATCGCTTAAGATTTAAATGACTGCTTACATGCATGGTAGAGTGCACGTTGCATAAGTGCATGTAAGTGATAGATTGTCTTGAATTCCTGATGAAACTTTTAAGGATAGGAGAATGTGGTGACCCAGAAATTCCAATTTCTAAAAAGTGGGAAAATCGGGAATTCGATTACAAATCATAAATCTGGTTAAAATCCATAATTTGTTCTCTGCATCCTGATGTGGTATTTAAATCCTGATTCCACCATTGGAATCATCCTCGAAATCTACCTAGCACCGTAGTAATTTCGTGAAAATTCCGAGGATAAATGAGTTTGCACGCTTTATCTAGGGCATCGATTTGCGCCATAAATCGATTTTCGATGCGACGAAAGTCACATATAACATGACTAATGCAAGCCATAAGTGGTGCGAAAGGCAGGAATAATGAAAATGACGCCAGATAGTGCCAATGTCAAACTGAGAAAGAAAGGAATTAATGAATAAATAGACTTTAAGTCACCAAAGGACAAAATAGTGAATAGTTTTCATCTCCTCAAATTCAAAGAGGGAAAACGGAAAACGGAGAGGGGAAGAAAAGGAGATGCAGGAAGTTTGGATCTCATTTTCTAGAGAGAGAAAGTCTTCCTTCTCTCTAGGAACATTTCGGCGATTCGACCGTCATAGCCTTTCGACAAGAAGAAGAGTTGCTTTGGCGAGAGGTTTACTGTGGGTACTGCATTTAGTGGGAGTTTCAATCTCAGAGGTAGGGGTTTCTCCCACTTGGTTTTTTATCTTTGCTTAAGAACTATGTTGATGCTTGAGTTGCTGGGAGGCCGCAGGTTTGATCGGTCCCAAACTCGGGACCGAATTGTTGATTTATGGAACCTAATACAGCCCGTGACTCAAGCTCACTGATCGCTTCGGGGTGGCTGTGCGGTGATTTATGCCATGGATTGTGTCAGATGTATGAGGCCTGGATCTGGCCATAAATGCTGGGTTCACCAAGTGAACCGACAAATTGGGCTTTTATAGGAACAAAAAGACTGAGGGTTTTACCGTTTCGAAACAAGGTTTCAAAAATATATTTTTGTGAAAATATGTGTTTGGTCGAGTGATTTAAATTAAATTGCTCGTGTTTGATTATTAGCCCACGTGAGCTAATTTTGATGTGATGAATGAACATGATTGTGTGATTTAATTTTTATGTGAATATATTCATGTTTATATATTTACATGGGAGTTGGGATCAGACGGAACTCGCATACATGCATTCCATATGCACCTGAAACACCCTAAGACTATAGGAGGAGTGCATGAGATGAGCCTGGGAGAAAATAGCTCTGAGGGTTGTCTAAAATGTGAATTATCCGAGGGTCAGTTTTTAAACCACACATCAATCGCCTGAGATCAGTCCCAATTGATATATCTTAGGTAGTCCATAAAATAAATATTTCAATCAATGGAGATCTACCAATTGATATCTACACACTCCGAGGATCGGGTCCACTAACAAACAAATGAATATAAGAATTCTCATACGAGGCTAAGAGTGGGAGGGTTTTAGGGAGGACCTCGAGATCTCGAGTCAGTCACGTAGACGCTCGCTAGGATCATGCATTTTCTCAACGTGTGTTTATTTCTGGGAGTATCAGACCAGACTTAGCGGAGAGGGGCCCACTTCCACCATCGCAGCGATAGCTCACCCCGTCAGTGGGAATTTATTCTTTCGTAATGTGAGCGTGATGGAGATTCGCCCATCCTAGAGGTCACGAAGAAAGCCTGCTGCGGGCTTTGGTTTTGTGATGTGCTACACAATAGAATTTTAGATTTTAATATGCTGAATAAGAGTAAATTTTAACTCAGAACTATCAGATATAGTTAGTATGTTTCATATATTTGACTGATGGGCCCAAGAGGCCGTTTACCTCATTATGATCATGGTTTGGGACAAGTATGTGTGTAATCAGACTGGTGCAGCTCTTCGCTGCATTGTGCTGGGAGACTCGCCTCGGGACATTGTCCAAGTGGCATCGGCAACCCGACATCCACTTGTATTCCGCGGTCATGGTAGTCAACGGACCCCCGGTTTGAGCGCTACAAGTGTAGTTTCCGAGAGCTTAGCAAGAAATGCTCGGAGAATCGCGGATAGCTTATAGCCGCAGGCCGTTGATCGTGCTCAAGATATGTTTGGAGTTTAATACTACGCCTTCCCTACTGAGTAGGGTGATCGAGTCCCAAGGGCAGACAGATATTGTCCATCGTGGACGGCATGTCAAGTACGAGTGACAAAGGCGTGGTCATCCATTACATGGTAGTCTCTGTATATAAATGTGTCGTGCCTCGCTTGACTGATTCGAGATGATCCTTCAGAGTTCCACCATCCCGCTTTTGCTATGTATCCAAAGTAAGATAAAGATGTAACGAGATCTTCACGCCAAGATATTAGAGTGGATTAAGTGACACGTTAGATTTCGTTTCGTTTGCCCTACGTGTCAAGAGGGTAAAGGTCGGTGCATCGCAGGCCGCCAGCGCTACCTACCAATAGAGGTAGTTGAGTAGAAGTGGGAGCATTTCATGATGGATTTTGTGACCCACTCGCCACAGACACAACGGAGGCATGATGCCGTATGGGTTATAGTGGACCGACTCACTAAGTCAGCACAATTTCTAGGGTGCGGATAACCTTCACACTAGAGGAATTCTGCAATTTGGGTCAGATATTCGTAAGATTGTCCGTTACATGGAGTGCCGCCTCTATCAGATCGAATAAGGACTCTAATATTCGCACACTGAAGATTTCTCAAAAGGCCATAGGGACACAATTGACAATGAGCACTACGTTTCATCCGCAGACAGATGGTAAGTAGGAGAGGACCATACAAATTTTAGAGGACATGCTGTGAGCATGCGTCCTGGATCTTAAGGCTAGCTAGGAGGAGCACTTACCCTTAGTGAAAATCTCTTACAACAACAGTTATCAAGCGAGTATACAGATAGCACCCTATGAGGCTTTATATGGGAGGCCATGTCGATCCCCGATTTGTTGGACAAAGGTGGGAGAGAGTTCCATCATTGGTCCAGATTTGATTAGAGACGCCTTGGAGAAGGTGGGTTTGATACGAAAGCGTCTTCTTATAGCTCAAAGCCGGAAGAAGAACTACTCGACACCTGGGTACGACCTCTAGAGCTCGAGGCGGGTGATCACGCTCTCAAGGTGATGCCTAAGAGATGAGTGGTCGGCCTCTAGCGGGGAAGATAGCGTTGAGGTATTACTCCGCCCTTCGAGATATTCGAGAGAGAAAGTACGCTTGCGCTATTGATTACCACAACTTCAGTTTATCTGTGTGTTCATGAGGTGTTCCATGTCTCCATGCTCCGGAATATACTCCGTGATCCATTTCATGTAAAGTGATCGAGGGAGATTAATCGCTGGATACCGGGATGGACTTCGAGGAGGGACCAGCAAGTGATCTTAGATAGTCGGGATCGCCTTTGCGACGCATACGTGAAGCTAGTGAACATATTATGGCAACACTAAGGATGAGGAGGCAACTGAAAACGCTATGACACGATGCGAGCCACGTATCCTTTCCTATTTGAGGATGAAGGTGCGTTGTTTAATATTTGAAGTCTAATATTGGAACTAGAATAACTATTGCATTTGCATGTGTTTGTGTGTGCTAGTGTGTGTGAATTTCAGGAACGAAATTATTTTAAAGGGGGAAGAATGAGAAACCCGAAAATTAGGAAATTTTCAAAATGGCAAAATGATAATAATAATAATAATAATAATAAATTGCCATAATACTGTTAAGCCTGTAAAATTCTATATCTCATATAGCAAAACTGACCACGCCGTTAGATCTGCCTCGCGAATTCCAGCTTTATCCGTAAAAGCTGAATTCCGATATAATCGTAATATTTTACGATTGTGGTGATAGTTGCTAAATTGCAGACGATATTTTTACGAAAAATTCCTAAGCTCGTGAACTGGCTGAAATAAGCTCATTTAAAATAAATTGAACTTAAAAGAAATAAATTATTTCGAGACATAAACGAATCCGAATGAGAGATAGAGATATGACGCAATGTGAGCCATGTATCCAAAAAAAAATAAAAATAAATAAAAATAAAAAAGAGGATAAAAAGAAAAAAAAAATGAAAGTCAAAAGGAAGAAAAGGAGAGGTGTGCGTGAGACCAAAAAAAAAATTTAAGTTCTAGCTTCTCTCTAAGATTTATGATAATCGGATCCTAGGTTTTCGTCGGAGCAAAAGGCAAAGTTGGTCCACATCGTAGTTCGCGCACGTGGATACCAAAATCTCGTGAGTTTCACAAACACTGCATGTAGGGAATTTTCTTACTTGGGTTATTTCTAGCTTAAATGTCATTTAATGGCTTGGGTTTTCTTAGAGGCCATAAATTTCGGTCTTAAATTTTTGGGACTGAAGTGTGCACTTTAAGCATCTGGGATCAAGTTTATTACCCCATCAATTTTTTTGGACTCAAGTTTTAACAAATAATGATACAAGATTGACCGATATCAAAAAATTTTGGGACTCCGGCTTTAAGTGCATTCCAGACCTGGTCGAGGTTTTATTGATCCCTATTATCGATTGCCTTCAAGTTTTATACTAAATTTATAAAATAAAGGAAAATTAATTTTAAGACATGTTACCAAACTTCTTAAATACATCAAATTTTACAAAGAGACCTAAATAGACATAGTATAAGATAAAAACCAAATAACTACTACAAAACATATAATCTATGAAATCATGAAACTTAATTTGAGAATTTAAATATCGAATTCTTTATGAATAAATTCAAAGCAGCCATACCATTTCATAAGTGAGACTGTTTAGTTTGTGAGGTCGGTTTAATATGATCTTTCGAGCATAGGAACTTTCTTCAAAAAGGACCTTAAGATTCAAATAGATCACGAGAAAGTAAGTATTGGTAATGTTGTGCCAGTGGAAGCTTTAATATGAATTTAAGAACAAAAAAGATAAAATAATTTACACAAAGATGTATGAGATTTTAATATGATTCAACCAATCAGACCTATATTGTATGATAGAGAATCTTTCCATTATACGATAAAAAATATTATAAAGGTAAAACAGTTTATAATTGGATTCTCGAAACATCTCATATTTCTCTATTTTTTGTATCCATATCCTGAATTGCGAACACTCCACTGGGTATTCTGATTCTTCATCACATCTCTATACACCTCGTATAGTCTTTACAACCTTATCTCTCTAATAAAATTTTCCTCTCATAAACCATAATATTTATAATGAAATTCCTAACTACTTTCTTTATTCTATAAAGAGTTCTTGTTTTACCAAGAATACTTTTCATTATTCTATAAGGAAGTTTAATATTGCAATAATATAACAACCGAAAAATTATCTTATAAAATATTATTTACAAATATAAATTAATACTAATTAAGAATTTAAGACATGTTCCAACAGGCGCCTAGCAATACAAATATAAGTTTTTGAAGTGAATAATAATATTTCTATAAAACTATTTTATTAAATTAGTTTTGATAGAAGCTTTCCCTTGTTTATTCATCTTTATTTGCTTGTTGAAATCAAATTAGTCGAAGAAGACAAAAACATTTAATATAGTTCCAACAATAGGTTATTCTAGTTATCACATGCTATGTCTTTTAAGATATATTTCCACTGCACATGTAAAGAGAGAGAAAAATCAAATAAACAAAAAGAAAAAAAAAATCATAAAAAGGATATAGCTACCAAAGTTTCTAAAAATTAGTTTAAAGACTTAGAATTTGTACCCATAAAGCATGCCTACTACTACTAGTGTAGTATCGTAAAAGATTTTTTTTTTTTCTTTTGTTTTTGTTTTTTTTTTTTTTTTAACTATTAATTTTTCTGAAAATGAGAAGGCATTTATCTTTTAGCTTTTTGATAAAAGCAATTTGCATTCATATTTTACATTGGTTGTTTTTATGACTTTTTATATATAACTTTCTACTAAATAGAAAAAAGTCAAGATATGTGACTTCTTCTAAATAAAAAGAGTAGTATATTGTTTTTGAATGCTTGATAGAAATAAAACATTACAAAAACAAATAATTAACACCATTACATACTGTTTATTTTTTAAGTTCTGTTTTGAATTAAAAGAAAGAAAAAAAACACCACCTTAATATGAAGACTTAGAATTTGTACCTGCAAATTCTATCAAATTTATGTCATTTTCTATTATATTCTCTAACAGTAGAATATTGTTTTCTAATACTACTACTATTACTATTACAACTATTACTATTTTCTAATTATAGAATAATATTTTCCATAGTAGAATACTATTTTCTAATACTATTACTACTATTATTTTTCAATACTACAACATTTTTCTAATACTATTGACTAAATTTCATGGTTAATAACAAATTATGTATTATTCCGAAAGTTAGTTTAAAGACTTAGAACCTATTTGATTCTTGTTTTTTAAAACTGTTTTTGAGAACAATTTTTGAAAACATAAAAAAGATCAAAATTGTGTTCTTCAAAAATTGTTTTTATTCTCTAAATTTAGTTTTTTTTTTTTGTGTTTTTCAGAACAAAAACACTTGGGAACAAAAATGTTCTCCCTCTTTTCTTTGTTTTCCTTATTTTTTAGAATAAAAAATAGTTTTCGAAAACTTTAACTAAATAAGCTCTTAGAATCTGTACCCACAAATTATATCATGTTCTACTTGCTCATTAAACTTCATGGTTAATCATAAGATAATTATTTTAGTTATTGGAGAGAAAGAAAGAACAAAATATTTTCTAAAAGCAAAGAAAGGTTCAAACTTATGTAGTAGCACCATGAAGTAACAGGTAACATGATTCATCATATAACACAATGTGTAGATTATATAAATTAACTTTAATAGGTTTATCAATTACAAACTCTTCTTCATGTAATCATGCAAATCATATAACTCATTTAATCAACGAGTTATATTCATGTGACTAAGCTTATCTAACTTTTTTTGCTTAATCATATCAATATGACCCTTTAGCCTTAAATAAATTTATTAGTGTTATATATTTTGACTTTACACTAGGAAATATTAGAAAATTAGAAAATGTAAAACAAACTAAGATAGTGTAAATTTAAATATATTTCATTACAAATATTAAATATTTTTTAGTTAAGATATCAAATAAGATAATAAATCAGTGAAATTAAATTTTGACTGACTTTTTTATATTATAATAAGATAGTATATTAAAATTGAATAATAAAATCATTTTTTACTTTTAAAACTAAATTAAGCGAATTAAAATAATATTTTAAAATTATAAATTTCCAAGTAAAACTTTTTAATAAATCAAACGGCTCATAATCATGTTAACAAGTCATTCAAAGGAACCATGAATTCATATATACACTAAATTTAACCTATTAGATTAGTAAAGATTACAATGGTTTAAAATAGTAACATTGTTTCTGAAAAAAATAGTAAATATTAAAAAAGATTTACCACTCAAAATTTAAACTTTAAAAAATATAAAAAATAATTGGATATTTTTTAAATATGAGTTATTATTTTTGTTCTTTAAAAAAATAAGAAGGATAACACAAACAAAACCTTAGGTCCTGTTTGATTCATATTCTTGAACAATATTGTTTTTTAGAAAATAGTTTTTGGAAACACATGAGAACACAAAAAAACATCATATGAAAGCAATGGTTTTGAAAACACGAAGAACAATCAATAGCATCAACCTGCCATAAGAAATTTCACACATAATGTAAGGGGGAGGGGTTTACACCAAGTCCTAGTATTGACGACTCTAGAAGAAAACCGTATATCATGATATAATGGCAGTGAAATGATAAGGTAAAAAACCCCAATGACACAAAAATGGGGGCCCTTTTTTACTAATCAAGTTTCTATTTTTATTTTTTAATTTTCAGAACAAAATATGTTCTTGAAAATAGGAACCAAACAGAAACTATTGACTAAAAAAAAATCAAGCCCAAAGAAATAGAAAGAATACGGTAGAGAAATAACAAGAATGACATACCTGGTTAGGCCCGCCTTAGGTTGGACAAGAAGGTGGAAGCCATGGCAGACAAAGACAGCAAGCTTGGGTTAGTATTATGAGTTGAATACTGAGATAGCTAGAGATCATCCAATGCCGATATATATATACATCTCAACCCATCCATACTAAGAAAAAAAAAAAAAAACTTGTGTTTCAATCCATTGATTTAGAAATAATTATAAAAAATATATAAATAATGCAAAATGCATGATTGAATACGGTTTCATAAAAAATAATTATGTTTAAGGTATGAAAGTGATGAGATGCTATCTTAATTAACTCTAGGTGCTATTCATTATGATAGTATCTAGGATTATTAAGATAGTATATATTGATTATTAAGGTAATATCCCATAACTTTTATGCCTGAAACACATTTATTTTTTATGAAATCATTGTGAATAATGTATACATAAGTTTCCCAAAAAAAATAAAATTGTCAACAAAAATGTCCCCACACTGGGGTGCAATTTTTTATGCTATTATCCACGTGTAAAATGAAAAGAATAAATAAATCTGGGGATGCCGTTTTCCTCGTTTGATTCCCCCTTAAACGTAATGAACGTTTTTTCTCACTGATTTACTTTCAGGGCAAGTTTGAATAAATTAATCAATTTAATAATACACCATGTTGGGCACAACCGTGAGTATCGTGATCTTTAAAATATGTTATTCAATGGGCCCGTTTGGCCTGTGTTATGAAATAGTCCGATTCCATTCTCCTCATCAAAACCAGATAAATACTTTTCAAACAAGAGTCTAAAAGATCATCGGATAATATCAACTTTTCTAAAAGTTTGTTTGAAAGGCCCATCCTGATTCTGTGTCTCTAACCGACCATTCTATTACATACTTAAGCTCATATAAATACACTTAGGTTATAAAAATACGAAAATGTATTTATTCCTAATTTCCTAGCTCTCAACCTCTTACCTCATAAGATTAATTTCACAAAGTGCGCGTCACAAATTTTCTTGTGAACAGCTTGATAAGAAAAGAGAATTCTCACTTAAAAAAATGAGATTCTTTCCGACTGAAACAGCTGGATTTCTCCAAACCACCCTTATAAATCAAGAGGACTTCCATGATGAGAGGTATGCAATCCGAATCGTTGAATCTTTTCTTCTTCTCTTCAGATTTTGTCGCTTAATCATCGTGAGAAGTGCTTTGAAGGTCTTTTCGCAGTGTTTATGACGCTACCGATGATGCCTTGAGGTCGGGACATCAAGGTAACAAAATAACGAAATCTGATTAAAAGGTTAAAGGATTGGGTGGGATATAAAAAATGGATTAGGTTCAAGTTTTCATGAGAACATAATACTACAACGTTGTTCCAATTAAGTGAATACATGTAAAAAAAAACCATGTTAGAAATAATTGAAATATGACTTTTTTTTCTTTACTTCTATTCACTTTTACATTTACGTACGATTGTAGTATCATATCCTTACAAGGATTCCATTATGGATTCTTCGTATACCGCTTCGAAGTTATTTATTTATTATTTAAATTATCAAAATAAAAACCAATGGAGGCTACACTTTGCTTCCAAAGATATATGAGAGAGTACGTTAGAAAATATAATAGGAGGAAAATAGAAAAAGAAAAGTAAATATAGATTTAAAATCCATAAGGTATATTTATTTGCTACTCTAAATTTATTTATTTTTGCTTTAACTCATTAATATAAAATTAAATATTTTTAAAATATATAAATTTTTGACAACTTTGGTTATATTTTATTTTCAAAAAATGTATAGAAAAGTATAAGAAACAATTTTTTAAACATTAGCTTTTTCTTTGAATTTACTTTGAATAGAAATGTGAACATCTTAGTAGGAAATCTCTGTGGTTTCCTTTCTTTCAGGCATGGATTTCCAAAATTAGAGCCTTTTTTCATGGGGGTGTGTACCTACTATTAAATCTATCAATATATGAAAGTAAAAAACAATCTTAACTAAATACTAACACAATTATATGATTTTTTCTTCTCATTTATGATTTTTTTTCCTTTGTTTGAAACCGCATACAAATATATATATATAAAGCACCGCCGGCAGCACCACCTGCCTTGCCATGGCTGCCGCCCCTGGGCAACGTCAACCCTGTCCCCAACGTCGTCGCCACGCAGCAGCAGAACCACAGGCTCCTCTCTACGACTAGGGTGTAACCGAATCCAAACGGCCCGTGATCCGCTCTCGAGCTCCTACTTCTGAAAGCTCGCTTGAATCGCTACAAGCGAAACGGCACCCGTTCCCCAAACTCTATTTTGAGGCCAGAGCAAACGAGCCGAACCCAAGCTTTTAAGCTCGCTCGTAAAGTTCACGAATTGTGCTTGTTCGCCACCACAACAGCTCGCGAATGCTCGCAATGCGCCAAAGGAACAGCCGCGAACGCGCCGGTAATGCGCCGCAAACAAAGCCTCAAGATTATTTTGAAGTTATATGTTTGTTTTAAACATTATTCTTGAAATTTTAAAGATGATTGTAATATTTTTTTTATTTTTGGTGTTGCAACTCTTTAGTTGGTTTAGATATGTTAGTTATTATTGACAACTTGTTGTATTAAGTTATTAGTATTTTTATTATTTTTTTAGATATTGTATATGATGCTAAACTATCAATTTTTTTTTCAAGATCATAAACGAGCTCACAAACGAACTCCAAACGAGCTCACAAACGAACTCCCATCGAGCTCATAAACGACCCCCATCGAGCTCGCAAACGGCTCTCAGCTAAACGAATCCTTATCGAGCTCGCAAACGAAATTTTATAATCGAGCTCACAAACGAACGAGCCCGGTGCCTATAATCAAACGAGCTTTAAAAACGAACGAACTAACCGAGTCTGACCTGATGAGCTCGAGCCGAACTCGAGCTCGAGCCTCGATTTTAAAAAATAAAGGAACCCGAGCCAAATCCGAGCCCTTCCAAAAATTTACAAGTCGAACCCGAGTCTTGATAATCTCTGGCCGTCAGTCGCTACACCTCTATCTACGACGCCCCAATTCCAAGCTCGCGGCGCGTGAGCCCAGACCCGAAAGCCACTTGATCGGGGGTATATGAGCTCAGACATGCTCGGCTTCTGTTAGAGCAACTCCACCAATCAACCAAACCTGGAGCAAAAGCCATTTTTGGATGCTTTTGGCCAAAAATCCAACTCTAGCATGGAGTAAAGTTTGAGCTGTAATTTAAGAGTAAACAATGATCGCACCAAATTTAGAGACATACCGACCACCGCTCTTAGCCAAATTTGTGAAACCCATTACTACCCCTCATGTTATGTACTGGCTGAAAAAAATCGAAGCAAACCCATGACCTAAAAATCAACCAAAAAGTGCATTTATCAGACTTAACAAAAAATTATTTACACTCGTTTTTTGTGAATAATTGCAAACTATTTCTTCTTTTTTGTGAATAAAATATTATTAATAAATGAAATGTTTAAAATACAAATTGATATAAATCATAAATCAAATTTTTACTTGATATTTTACTTGATAAATCATAAATCATATTTTTTGTGAATCATATTTTACTTGATAAATCATAAATCATAAATACAAATTGCAAACCATAAATCATATTTTTTGTAAATAATTTAAAATAAAATGTTTTACTTAATATAAATTAATTTATTTTATTAGCCTACAAATATTTTAATTAACTTCTAATTATTTTCAAAATAATATTATAAATAAAATATTATTAATAAAATGAAAATCCATAAATCATATTTTTGTGAATTTAAAATAAAATTTAAAATAAAATGTTTTACTTGAGTACGAATTAATTTATTTTATTAAATTTACAAATATTTTTTTTCATTAACTTAATTATTTTCCAACTTTAATGCATAAACAAATATTATTTTCCAACTTTAATGTATAAACAAGATTAATAAATGCTTATTTTCAAATGCATCAATTTTATCTACTTAAATGAAATATCTAAATTATCTAATGAGTCAACTTAAGAGTAAAAATGATTAAAATATGCAACTAACTCTGAACTTTCATTAAAAAACATAACATAATACGACAAATAAGAAACATAATATTAATAAGGAAAATCACTCGATAACGCTCATTCGTAGCTCCACAGATGCGCAACGATGTCGTGATGGAGGGCATAGTGGGTGTTCGACCAATGGCAATTCATTGTAGCCATAAATTGATCAGCGTCTCGGGGCCCGCAGACTCAACCCGCCATCTGCCCCAATGAGTCATAGCCGAATTGCCGGTAATATTGTACCGCTCATTGTCATCAACCCGCTTCATCCTCGGACATCATGTTGTGTAAAATAATGTTCGCCACGATAAATGTCAAGTCTTCATGATGCCGTGTCGAGCCACCCCTCGAACGATAAAGAAAACGAGCTCAAGCATCCCAAATGCTCGCTCTACATCCTTTCTAACCCTCAGGTTTTTTGCAAAGAATTGTGAGCCAAATCTTAAAGGGATTAAATTATCAATTACGCTTCACCCTGACATATACCGCCCCAAGAAGATAAGATCTCATATTGTAATGAAGTCGCCACATGGTATAATTGCCGATACATACGCTTCGCAAAGAAGAACAGACGTGGAGGCGCCGAGTACATTAATATCATCAGTAGACCGCATGCCAAAAAAAGCATGCCATATCCACGTTAGGAGGCGACGTCGAAGACAATACGGCCACGATTACTTGGCCAAAAGATATCTGCTGGAGCATGATTGGTTGATTACGCCTGCATACAAATTGAACTGCCAACATTCCAGGGAAGCCACGTTGATTAGCTTCCAGAATGTTCCTAGAGATGTCACCAAGGCTTGGGATCCGAGATATCTGTGCCCAAAAATTTCACCACCCCGGCAGACCGCTTGACACACCTGATGGTCAGGGTCTCTCCACTCACATACTGTCGGTAGTCCGCAGCCATACCGCGATGCAAGCATGGCGTACCGCCATTTTTGTTCACCTGACAAACCCATTGTGTCGCATTTCGCACGAACATCGATCATACTGCTGGGGAAATGTGCATGCAAAATCTCGGGTTAAACAGAGGCCGACTTAACGAAGCTACCGCGAGTCAATGTTTCTTCGTGATAATCTGGATTCTCAACGCAAGAATCATTTAGCAATCAGGAACTACCGCCAACTCCGATCAATGATGATTCAGATGTCACTTATTCTATCTCCGCAGCCCGCAGACTCGTAGCTTTGTCTTTCAAACTCGATAGCTACCGCGAACCACGTGTTTCTTTCTTCTTCGTCCTCAAGAAGATGAATCATTCAAGACGGAAGAAAAAAGCTACTCATTCTTGCTTCCGAGTAATTGAAAAACCTTTGATACGTGTAAAATTCTAAGAGACATCCTCCCCAATTTATGGGATGTTTTCGAAGTCCCCAGATTTGAAGTATCGAAACGATTAAAAGTCATGTTTCGGATTTGACAAGTCATTACGCATATCTGAGGCACTCAACTTCACGCCTTTTAAACCCCATGTGGATTGATAAATCACCCAATGAGATGTCAAATCATCCATAAATCCATGTAGCTTTTTGAAGGCCAACGCGATTCGATTAAATCAAATTAAATGATATCGCCAAATAATCCAAACCCGGCGAAACTTTTTATAACCCCAATGTGATGTGAGAAGCCAATTGCGATACTTAAATCACTCCAAGATTTCTCACCTTTTATAACCCCAATATGATTCGGTAAATCACTGAAAATTATTTTTCATTATTTTTATGGCAAGACAAACCCATTTTAAAATTAATTAATATTTGTAACCCAAAAAAAGCACACCTATTGAAATTATCTATTATCAATATTTATATTTATTTTTATTGATTTAATTAAATATTTATGGCCATTTTTATTTTTAATTGAATCTTTATATTTATTTTAAATTTTAATTAAATATTTATTTATCTTTTTAAATCAATTTTATAATGTATTTGTTGATATAAATGAACGGGCTCGTGATACGATAATTATTGCCATGAGCTGGCAAACTGACAGACGAAGATATACAATCTTAATGCTGGCCGGAGATGCTTTTTAATTAAAACTTTAACCAAATCTCAAAATAACTGTGCCCAAAAAATTCGCTGAACGCTATTTTTTCATTAACTGCTTCGGAAAAGCCGAGGGGTGAGTTTTGTTTTGTAGTTAGGAGTTGGGATTGAGTAGTCACGGTCCCACGGACACACGGGGTAGGTCATAGGTGCTGGTAATGGGTATTTATGTAATTTTCTTTTTATTTTTATTTTTTAGGGTGTCGCAGTCGTACTATAATGTCCACGGGGATGATCCTCCAGCAAGTGTGCCAAGTTTTTCAACGCTTTCTCTCAAATCACTTATTATATATTTTATTGAGATAAATGAGTTTCAATTTCATTCACTACAATGGTTGTTGGTAATTTTGTTGGATAAGATAGAGTTGTTTCGGATAAGACAGAGTTGTTTTCTGTTTCAGAAAATAATTTCTTTTTTGAGTAGAAAAAGTTAAATATTTTTATTTTTTTAATTCAGAATTTTTTAAAAAAATTTCAATAATAAATCATAAAAAAGTTAAAATACAGACATATTAAATCCTAAAAACTAAATAATTTTCAACAAAAAACAAAAAACCAAAGGTCGCCTAAGTCTTTATGGAGCTAATAGGTACATAGAAGAGCAGTGAAGACTCTAAGACTCAGAGAGAATGAAACCATGCTATGTATCAGACGTAGAAATAATGAACTGATCAAACGGATTTTAATTTCTATATGTACGAAAAATTATATATTGAATAGGAAGAAGACTAGCTATGTGGATGTAAAGATACAGATACAGAAGACTGCAATTACAGATACAGAAATGGTATATAGCAAGGAAATCGGGTGGAGGAAGATGGTTTGACTACTTTTCTTAGTAATTTAATCTACATTTTATGCTGCCTTAATCATGGCATACCAAACGAATCATCTGTGAACATAAATATTAGTTTAGTGATTGACGTAGTTTCTAAGCATTTTAAAAAAATGTTAAAACGAGAATAAAAAGAACTGAACTTAAATTCGAATTTTTCAATAATCAAGCCTATCAAAATCGACATACAAAGGCTATTTATAAAGACAAACAAAATCCTAATTGATAATCACAAAATCATAACCGATAAATCCAAAAATCCTAATGATAAATCCAAAAATACTAATGGGGATAAATCCAAAAATACCATCTGGATAAATCCAAAAATAAAATTGGGACAAATAATTAATAAGAATAAAGTCATTATCGACTCAGCTCTATCTCACAGCTGGGATACGGTACCCTACTCCACGCCCCATCATTCCTCCCGTTGAAAGTTAACCTCGATTCAAGAAATGGTGCCGAAATGTGAAGAACTAACACCGAAGTTAATCCAACGACGTAAAATCATCCCCTCCCGTATCCAAGAAGATTCTAATCGCGACGACTACGCGCATTCTCGACAGTTAAAACGATTTAAATCCACCATCTCTAAGCCACGAACTATCATCAGCGATAAGATCCACCGCCTCCTGTAAAATTGTAACGAATGATAATGCGGCGGCACTCAACTTTCCAGCACTGCAAACACACTGGCGTGCAGCGTAGGGGCGTCTGCGCGCCTAGCGCAAAGGTTCTCTACATCAAAATACGCTAATATCCATGTCATTAGGCACCAAGAAGATATGCATTGCATCCCATTTGGCTAAACGATATCGCTACCATGGCTTCGTGATAAAGTTTTTGAAAACGTTGAATTCTTCTTCAGGACGAATGCGAACCATAACATAGTCACCAACATTAAATTCCTTAGATCTACGAATACGCACATCAAGAAACAATACTTTATACTCCCCATTACTTGTAGAATTTTTTCGCCTAATCTCAAGACGTAAGTCATGGATATGTTTTGCAAAGTTTGTGTTCGTATACATGCATGCGAGGGGGTAAAGGAACAAGATCAATAGTCCAAGGGGGTGAGTAGCCATTAACAATTTGAAAGGATCTTTATTCTTCGAATCCGCATCGTAATTGTTATAAGCAAACTAACTCCGTCAAGTAAAATTAAATCCCAAACACCTTGTTTTATCCCAACCAAATTCCAAGATACCCAGACTCACGATAACAACCTCGCCTTGCTCCATCACCTGAGGATGAAAAGCAGATGAAAATTTTTGTAGCAAATGGCCAAACAATTTCCAAAGTATTTCCAAAAATAAATTTAACAAATTTCACATCCCTATCGATACAATGGGGCTGGCGCAAACCGCACTAACAACTTCTCTAAAAACAATTTATCAACATGGGGCATAATTGGTTTCGGTTACATGGAATAAAATGTGCCATCTAGAAAATCACAACAACAACTACCAACGTCCTCTAGCCGTCTAGGTAATCCAAGAACAAAGTCCATACTAACATCCTTCCAAAGGTTCATGAGCGATGTGTAAAAGCAAGATATGCCTGTTTTGCTTCTAAATTCTTAGTTTATCCGACACGTTTCATATCACAACTATCCTGAAGAATATCCCTTTTCAAAGAAGGCCAATAAAACCTATCTTCAACCAATGCAATAGTTTTATCCCTCCCAAAATGTCCAGCTAAGCCACCTGCATGCATCTCCCAAATTAATAAATCCCTAAATGATGTCCGAGGTACGCACAATTTATTCACTTTAAACAAATACCCATTTTCAACAAGGAAGTCCAGATACTCTTGACGGTTACCATTACTAACCTCATTATAAATAATACCAAAGTCAGGACATGAAGAATACTCATTTTTCAATCTATCAAACCTGAATTACATGAGCACTCATACGATGAAGTGTACATTAATCGAATAAGTGCATCACAGCTTGCTTTCAATACCGTAACGATGATTAATCACAAAAGAATATTCATTCAAAATTCAACCCACTTAGCATGTCGAAAGATTCAATTTCTGGAGTTTAAATATCTTAAAAAGCTCATATTTAAAACAACACAAATTCGCTATAAATAAATAAAATCTCCAAAAACGTTGTACTCCGCAGACTATAAAGATAAAACTTTATCATATGTAGAATATCGCCTTAGCATCATTGAGTTTTCACTAAAGAAAGCCATAGCATGACCTTCGACTCAAGACACCACCACACCGCACCTCGATGCGCCAAGCAACCCTAAAAACTTTAGTAAAATCGTGATATCTCAAACTGTGCCTCAAATATTCTCGACCTTGATTTCTCTAAAGTTCAAGAAGATTGTAATTCATTGGAAACTCCTTATTCTTTAAACATTCAGTGATAGGTTTGGCAATAGTGCTAAATCCCCTTATAAATCTCCTATGTTAGTCAACCATTAAAACTACGGTAGTCTCTGATAGATCGTGGGTTCGTGCCACTCCCTAATAAATCTAACCTTTTCTGATCAACAAATGCCATGTTCGCATTAATAATAAAGCCTAAGAAAAGCATATGGGCTGCATAAAAGAACACTTTAAGGTTAACATAAATCTGCCTCGCGAAGAGTGAGTAAACCCGGCCTTAGGTGTGCTAAATGCTCTTCTTTGATCGACTATAAGATCAATATGTCATCAAAGTAGACCACCAGAAATTTACTAACGAGGGGTCAGAGACATGGGTCATAACTCATGAAAGTGCTAGAGCATTAGATAAACCAAAAGTACACTAACCACTCAAACAAACCATCTTGTGTTTTAAAATGCGCTTTCCACTCATCTCCGGCCTAACACGAATTTGATGATAATCACTACGCAAATCTATCTTAGAGAACCAACTGTAACCGCCCAATGTGTCCAATATATCCTCAAGGCGTAGGATGGGAAATCTATATTTGATCAGTGATCTTATTGATGGCTCTACTATCCACACACACTTCCAAGATCCATCTTTCTTAGGGTGTCAACAAAGTCGGTAATCGCGACAAGGACTAAGGCTACGCCTAACAAATCCTCTTCTAAAAAAGTTCTTCTACTGCCTATTCAAATTTCATCTCTCTTTAGGATTCATTCTATAATGTGGGAGGTTAGGCAAATTTGAGAACCCGGAACTAAATCTACAACATGTCGGATGTCCTTAAAGCGTAGTTCACAAAGTAACCCATCGTGCACCATTATATCAACAAAATCATCTAGCAAATTCTTCACTTCCAAAGGAACATCGACAATCGAAGAATCAGAGGGAACTCTTTGCCACTAATGCTAAGCACATACCGCCCCAAATCCCTCTCTCAAACTCGCTTACATTTTAAAATATGCAAATTCCTTCGTGAGTTTAGAGACGCCATGTTTACCAATGCAAACTTTGTGCTTAGCTAGAGTCTCAAAATAATGTTCTCATTTCAGACTTAAAGGAATAAATGTTATCTTTACCAAAATTGGTAACATTAAGATCATAAAAGCCAAGGGCTACTTAAAAGAATGTGGGCAACATCCATGGTAGCACTCACAATGGGATTTCATCCTTATAATCCCCTCATTTGAATAGAGACTGTACACCTGAGCACAGCAAAGTACTACTGCCTCACCCAAGCTACTCTAAATGGATTTGGATGTGTTCTACTTTAGATTTAACAATTTAACAACATCCTGAAACCACATTCATCGAACTACCCCCATCAATCACTAACTTACATTTCTTATCTCCACTATGTATGACTGTGTGAAAAATACTAGTGCGCTTCCAATGATCATTATCTACAGTTGTGGATAGCACACTTCGAACCACACTAACACATGCATCTTCATCACAATTTTCATGAAGACCTTCATCACCGTAATAATCTAAAGGATCAATAATTGTCTTCCTCATTCCGCAAAATACTTTGTTCAACATCTAATGCCAATGTGACGCTGAGGACAACTGATTTTAAATATGACCCTTATGATGACACGGTGACGCATAATCGATGAGTTACTACCGTAGACGCACAGAAGCAATTGTGAAAGAGAGTTACGCAAAGGACTCTTTCGTCTCTAATGTTAGTTAGCATAGTATTACCGTCTGATGACATGGATTGGGACTTTGACTGACCTGTGTGTGCAAAAGAGGAGGGTCTATTGAACTTCTCGACTTCTAAGGCTTTTTGGTATGCATCCTCTAAAGTGTGTGGAGCATGCAATCTAACCATTCTTTGGATGTCGAACCTAAGACCATTAACAAAGCGAGTGCAGACAGCAAATTGGTCCTCGACATGGAACTCACTACACCTAAGTCTAACTTCCCTCAAATCCCAGCGTAATATTCAGCTGCCACCTAAGAGTCATTTGTTTTAAATTAATCATGGTGGAAAACAATCGGGCTCTTTATATGATGGTGGAATGTACTTTTCTTACTAACTTTGCTTTCATAATGTTCTTATCAAGATAGGTGGTTCACCTGCACGAAGCATGTCTGCAAACACATTCTCGCCGCACATCTTAGCCGAATTGGTTAATTTCATTTTAGCAAACCGAACTCCGTTCACTATCAATCATTTCATACCAATCAAAATATTCCTCAATAGAAACTAAACTAACGAGAAAACATTGGGATCCATTCTCGCCATCAAATCTGCACATTAACCTTAACTTGTTTCAGGATGTCCCTTTTTGAGGCTGTCTTAACCCGCCTATCCTATCTCTACCCCAAACACCACTAACCCGAGGCGGATCGCTGAGGAGCGACATCTTCTCTCACTGGATTTGGTGGGTAAGTTTGCCTTGGTGGTTGGTAATCTAATGGGAAGTTGACATTAGCAGGTTGAAATCGATCACCTAAGTTCATTTGACCCAAATTTTCATGCAAACCATTTACGAATGCATCAGATTGATGTGAACCTCAAGGACTTAACCTCAAAGGTGTGGGTGACCCGACGTAAGCTCTGTATCAAGCCATCGATAGTCACTTATCTCATGTTTACCCAGATGTTTTAAAACCAAGTCCATTTTTTTATTTATTGCATGAGTTTGTTGTTCGAGGGCAGATTGACGTTGAGTCAATTGACCACACATTGAATTTAAATTGTTTACCGATGCAAAGGATTTTAATCAAATTTGCGGCGTTGTCAGACTACGACGACTAATACAAACTGTGACCATTATTTAGATTCTCGGTGATAAGGCTGTAGTCTTAAGTCAAAATTATTGAGTCTCTCAATTGGATCATTTGGGTTAGGTGAAGAAGAAGATGCAATAATATCACTTTTGGTGGCTGACATGCTGAGATAGATTCTAAAATTCCACTGAGTAAAGAAATTTATAAACTATATGCAATGCAACAAACACAAATCTAAAAATGTAATGTGATTATATATCACAGAGTGCACGAGTCACGAAAGAATAACTAAAAACAATTTTTTTTTTTAATTTTTTTAAATACTCTTTATGCTCTATCAAAGAAACTGAAACCTAAAACAATCAAACAAAATATGCTTAAATATCACAAATATTAACTAAGTTTTCAAAGTAAAAGAAAATATATCCGTTGAAGAACCTTTAGGACGCCTACAATTCCTTAGCGTGGTTGCAAGGAAATCAAATCAAGTGTGCAATTTGTTGATGAGAGAAAATTGATCAAATTGTACCCCGCATGATTAGATCAAGTAAATTTCCCGTGAATTGCCAATGATCACAATCACAACAATTGATAAAGCTTGAACCTAAAGAGCTTAAAATCATCACCCAATCGTAAGACAAAGCTCTCCACCGGGATTCCAATTCGCCAATCAGTTTCAGCCGATGGTGGTGTCTTGGGAATTTGTGAGCGTGCGGTTTCGTGTTTGGCACTAACTGTGTGACTAGTGGGGATAGGAAGTCTCTCTTCAACTTTGAGTATGGGATTGGAAGTGTTTGACTTGGCTTAGCTTGGGTCAAACGTTGAAAGAGAAATACGGAAATTGGATGAAATTATGTAATATTGGGAGATAAACAAAGAATCTTGTAATATTGGTTTGTGAATTATTCACTTGGTCAAAATTATGCAATCTGGAAATTTCTCACTTTTGGGTTAGAACTTGGCCGAGGGAGAGGCGCTGGTACTGTGAACAGAACAGAACAAGTTGAATAATTTCACTTTCTCTCTTTCTTGTTACGCCTTTGAGAATTCAGATTTGCAGTTGAGAGAGAAAAGAACAGAAAAAGAAGTTGAAACAAACAAAAATAATTCGATCTCGACCGAAATTGTACCGATACCAAACTCGATGTAAATGCACACGAAAAATAAAAGAAACGAATAAAAGTTAAACTAACGAAATTCTGAATTTTCAATAATCAAGTCTATCAAAAACACTAACATGCTGGCCATTTATAAGACAAACAAAAATCCTAAATGCTGATAATCCCAAAATCATAACCCGATAAATCCAAAAATCCTAATGCATAAATCCAAAAATACTAATAGATAAACTAAAATACCATCTACTAAATCCAAAATAAAATTAGATAAATAATTAATAGTAATAAAAGTCATTATTGGACTTGGGCTTCCTATCTCGTTTAGGCTTAGATATGAGCCTACTCCATGCCCCATCACATATATCATGGAGAAATAAAATATTTGCTTAATAGAATTTGTAATAAGTGTCTCATCTTCATATTTGGTATATTTTAGTAGAATATTCCTTAGATGTTAGTATTTTTCTTCTAAATAGATATCCTTGTGGAATAAAGTTGTTATGAATAAAGTCTCCTTAAAGTGTCAGGCTACTGGATTTAGGTTTTAAAGGTCACTGAGAGGTTCTCGGGTCTATTTCCTCGTGTTGGGGAGGATGACATATAATCATCTCCCGAACCGGATCTTCATTTAGTTATAAAAACCGAACCCTAAATAATTATCTTTTTGAAAATGGCATTCACTGACCATTTATGTTCTCAGTTAGTTCAAACGAGTCTCCTTGACTCACATTACAATGGGTAATAAATGGTAACTAATGAACATCACAAGATCTGCACAGCAAGATCAAATGAAAGACTAAAAGGATTACCAAAAGATCGACCATTCAACATGAATCGAATGATCTAAACCTAATGTTGGGTAATGAGAATGATAGATGGCGCAGCTGAGTACCGCGTGAAAAAACAAAGGACCCCGCAGCCTAGATCCCGTGACTCCAACAAATCCACTTCAAAGAGGGAAGGGTTTTAGCCAACCATCCTCCGAGTTGTCATCCTCGGAGGGTGTTTGGCTGCCCAGAAAATGGAAAAGAAAGGGAAAATTTCGTTTCTAAAAAATATGAGATTCTTTCCGAAGGAAAATTGAGGGATTCTCCAAACCACCCCCTATAAATCAAGAGGATCTCCATGATGAGAGGTATATAATCCGAACTGTGTGAACTTCTTTCTTTCTTCTCTCCGTATTTTTGTTGGCTTAATCATCAGAGAGGCGACAATGCCATTTGTTGCAGGTTTATATTACGTCGATGATGCCTTGGAGGTCAGATGATCAAAGTAACAAAAATAACGAAATCTGATTAAAAGGTTAAAGGATTGGGTGGGATATAAAAAACCCGATTGTGCTCAAGTTTGAATGGTAACATAAATACTACAACGCTGTTCACTAAGGAATACATGCAAAAAACCATGTTAGAAATAATTGAAATATGACTTTTTTTTCTTTACTTCTATTCACTTCTACATTTATGTACGATTGTAGTATCATATTTTTACAAAGATTCCATTATAGATTCTTTGGTATACCAAGCCTTTAGGGTTATTTATTTATTATTTAAATTATCAAAATAAAAAAAACCAATGGAGGCTACATCTTGTTTCCAAAGATATGAGAGAGTACGTTAGAAATATAATAGGGAGGAAAAATAGAAAAAGAAAAGTAAATATAGATTTAAAATCCATAAGGTATTTATTTGCTACTCTAAATTTATTTAATTTTTTGTTTCTTTTAACTTCATTAATATAAAATTAAATATTTTTAAAATATATAAATTTTTGGACAACTTTGTTATATTTTTATTTTCAAAAAAATTTATAGAAAAGTATAAGAAATAATTTTTTTTAAACTTTAGCTTTTTCTTTTAATTACTTTTGAATCGAAATGTGAACATCTTAGTAGGAAACTTGTGGGTTCCTTTCAGGCATGGATTTCAAAATTAGAGCCTTTTTCACATGGGTGTGTGTACCTACTATTAAATCTATCAATATATGAAAAAGTTAAAAAAAAACAATCTTAATCAAATACTAACACAATTATATGATTTTTCTTCTCATTTATGATTTTTTTTCCTTTTGTTTGAAACTGCATATTATTACATATGTTATTATATATATATATATATATATATATATATATATATATATATAAGCACCGCCTGCAGCACCACCTGCCTTGCAGCAGCAGAACCACAGGCTCCTACGACGTCCCCAATTCCAGGCTTGGGGTGGCGCGAGCCCTGTACCTGAGCCAATTTTGATTGGGAGGTGGCGCGTGAGCTCTGTATTATGTTTGTTTGGTGTTAGTGATTTGTAATTTGGCTTTTACTAATCATCTGGAAAAGGAGGGGTGAGTTTTGTTTTGTAGTGGGGAGTTGGGATTGAGTAGTCACGGTCCCACGGACACACGGGGTAGGTCATAGGTGCTGGTAATGGGTATTTATGTAATTTTCTTTTTCTTTTTATTTGTTAGGGTGTCGCAGTCGTACTATAATGTCCACGGGGATGATCCTCCAGCAAGTGTGCCAAGTTTTTCAACGCTTTCTCTCAAATCAATAATTTATTATATATTTTATTGAGATAAATGAGTTTTCAATTTTCATTCACTTCAATGATTGTTGGTACTTCTTGTTGGATAAGATAGAGTTGTTTCCTGTTTCAGAAAATAATTTTTTTTTGAGTGGGAAAAGTTAAATATTTTTGTTTTTTTAATTCAGAACAAACGTAGCCTAAGTCTATATGGAGCTAATAGAAATATTAGGAAGAGCAGTGGAGACTCTAAGACTCAGAGAATGAAAAACATGCTATGTATGAGACGTAGAAACAATGAACTGATCAAACGATTTTAATTTATATGTACGAAAAAAATTATATATTGAATAGGAAGAAGACTAGCAATGTGGTGTAAAGATACAGATACAGAAGACTAGCAATTACAGATACAGAAATGGCATATAGCAAGGAAACCGTGGGTTGATGAAGTATTTTGTCACGCCCAAACCCACTCAAAAAGATGATCATTAATTCACATCCTGCTCCTTCACCAAGGCTTCAATCACAAACGACACTAACCTTTCTCAGAATCTGATTTCGCCCAATTACCAATCACATATTCGTAGAATGCCAAGAACCTTCTAAATTCATAAATTCTCCAAATTCAAAATTTCACGCCGATAAAAAATTACTTCTAAATATTCAAATCCCAATTACGTACGCCATATAAAGTCGTTCGTAATATAACAATATTCGGTATCTCAACCAAACTTACTAATATAAAAAGGAATGCTTCATCCAAGCCGACTTTCAATTAACTTTCAAAACCCAACATTTATGCATAAACACGAACTTACGAGTTCAACACGATCCAACATAAAGTTATATAATCAAATCCTAATCGACGACGAATCCCCAACCTAAATGCATCACTCATCGCGAAACTAAAAGTACCGAAAATATGTCAATCGAATGCGTAGCCTAAGTTCTCACAAGAAATACTAATACAGTCACGGATCAAAAAGTTTTCAATTATATAACAATATGAACGTGCTTTTCATCAAAACTTTGATTCAAAATAAGTTTGAACATTAACAAATATAATACTTCAAAACATTCTCATATCCATTTCAAATCAACTTATATCAAACGCGATCCAAACAATTTCATATCAAATTTCGATTCAAACACTTTCATATCAAATTCAAAATCAAATATGCATTTCAAATATATTTTTCTCCTGGCCATCAATATCACCCGCGCCCAAGCACATGACTTTCTAAAACGCTACGAGTCGCAAATTGTTCCTTTTAAGGTGGATCTGAACCAAACACTTACTAAAAGATTAAGAACCTCTCTAACCAAACCCCTAGAGGTCGGGTTCAAATTAATTACATTTCCACTGCAAAACGTGAAAGGCCAACTATTAGTATCCCGCTGACAAGTACGAATAAAGGTCAACTATTATCTCACACAAGTACTCGAATCCAACTGTAGCCAAACATTTCATTCAAAATTCTCAAATTACAAAACATCACATCTTCCACATTTTGCTTCAGAAATAAAACAAATCTCAAAATACAATCATACAAAATTACTTTTTGATCCACAGATAATCAAATAAATAAAACAAGTAAAACTTTTCATATAAACCAAGATTATATATAATTCAATTAAAACAATTCTCATCCTCAAACGAAAAGAAACAAACAATTTTCTTTAAAAATCAGATTAATATCCCTTACACGTACATATATATAAAAATAATAATTTTTCAAAAGTTCGTATTAGAATCCCTTTACACGCATATATATAAATGATAATTTTTCGAAAGTCAGATGAATCCCCATCTCAAAGCGAAAGACTCAAAAGCCAGAGCTAATCCGCACTTCCCACCTCAATGAAATATTTCTCCTAAAATAATAAGGAATAAACTACCATCATTACTTATTTATTCTTATAACTTTCCTAATTTGATCCTCAAACATATTGACAACTGTTCAAATGATAACTATTTGAATTAAGTAGTTTTACAAATTTTATAAAACTTATATTCCTTCGATAAGGATTTTAATAATTTATTTACATATTTTACGCTTTTAATCCAATCCAAATCTTTTACTAAAGAAATAATATTAATAATATTTTAAAAATTATATTATTACACAATACACATCTAGCATTTTTACTTAACAATTATCATACTTGACAAACAAGTATTATTAACTAGATCTTATTTCCTATAATTGCTAAATAATTATTTCTAATCATATTCCTTATCTAATAAAATCTCAATCCTTAATAAAATATTTACTTGCCAAAATACATATATCTTTAAATACTTATCAAATACAAACAACCTTTTCAAATTTATCTTATTTGTTTATCATTATTTTCTTCAAAATTTATCCTTAAATACTTTTTCATTCTCATACCAAAGTAATCTAACATGACACCACCAATCCTTATTTATTTCTAAAAAACGAGTTAATCTAAATCCGACTTTCGTGGCAACGAAACTGAAAGAAAATTAAAGAATCTAAGATCAAATAAATCTAGAAAAGTAAAACGAGCAAGATCTTACCTGTAGAATTGTTTTTCAAACCCTGTGATCCGAAAAGCCGCACGTCCTCCCCACCCCACCCATCTGGAGAGAAATCTGTTAAGCACAGAAACGATTTTCTTTCTTACTCCATCTCTATACCCGGCGATTTATTAAGAAGTTAATTTTTTTATCCCTCTTCATTAATTTATACTTCCATATGATTATTATAATTCCTTTCATGTCATTATACCTATTTTATTTCCAATTTATACCTCTTTCATGTCATTAAATTAATTGATACCTATTATGATTTGTCATTATACCTCTTTCATGTCATTATACCTATTTTATTTCCAATTTATACCTCTTTCATGCCATTATTATTTTCCCTAACTTATACCTATACAAATTCCTGGGTGTTACATATTTGGTTTGACTACGTTTCTTAGTAATTTAATGTACATTTTATGCTGCCTTAATCATCGCATACCAAAGGAATTATCTGTCAAATATAAATATTAAAGCCATATATCATGGAGAAATAAAATATTTGCTTAATAGAATTTGTAATAAGTGTCTCATCTTCATATTTGGTATATTTTAGTATAATATTCCTTAGATGTTAGTATTTTTCTTCTAAATAGATATCCTTGTGGAATAAAGAAGTTGTTATGAATATAATTATATATCTATCTACTCATTTTTTACATATTTACATTGAATCAAGTGAAGGGTCATCTGATTCAAGGTAAAGATGTGAAAAATGAGTAGATATAAAACATTTCAGGGTTCAACATTTCTATACAATTTTTTTTTTCGTAATATTATATTCTTTATTGTCTAATTAAATTATATCACTCCATTTGTGATTTAAAATGTCATATGCCTCTTTGTGAATAATTTATTTGCTTGACTTAGTTTATTACATTAAGCATCAACATACGGTATATGTTTGATGTTTGATAAGATGTTGAAAAGAAACAAAACTTGGAGAGGAAGTTTTCAGAGAACTCTACATCTTTATTAACAGAAGATCGTACATATTTATACAGGGATCGATGGCTCTAGAAACAACAGTTACAGAACATTCCAGAACCTGTTAGTTATAGGGCCAAGCTACCGAGGAATTCATGTGGATGACATTACATCTGGATTGGTTTGTTAGAGAACAAATGGTTGTGATGTACTCTGTTTTAGCATTGAAACCTCTGTTTCAAAATCACTATCTTGATCAACAGGCCCCCCAAACTTGGCAAGGAGTCACTCATGGTAAGCTTGCTAGCGTAATATCAAGGAATCTTGCTTGGTGTAATGCTTTGGTAAGCAAATATGCAGGTTGTAGTTCTGTTGGGACATATCTTACTTCAAGTTTTGATCTGAAATCAGATTACGAATTAAATGCACATCCACTCAATGTGTTTTGTTCTAACATGGTAAACTGGGTAGCAAGCCAAGGCTTGCTCCCATGTTGTCACTTCAAAGAACTGGTATTTGAGAGGAATAATGAACACCAATTTCAGCTAACACATTCTGAATCTATACTAGGTCTGCTGCTGCACTGACTTCAGTGCTTGAACGTACCACCATCTTCTGTTTTTGTGAACTCCATGTGAAGAGATTTCCTCCTAGAATAATGCAAATACCACTTACAGATTTTCGATCATCCAAGTTGCTTGCCCAATCAGCATCACAATAACCTTCAAGGTTTAGAAGTTGAGAAGATTTAAATGTAAAACCATAGGAAAAGGTTCCTTTGATGCGCTTTAAAATAAAAGACGAATTCCACCCCCAAGTCCGGCGTGCTGTGGATTAAAAGGAGACTTATAAGGCATTCCAAGAAAAGGCCCACTCCCCGACGTAGGCCCAAAACGGGAGCCCACCCATCCTTCCAAGGGCCCAGAACGCGAAAAAGCTCAAAGAGCCCATATCCTATAAACCGAATCGAATATCCACCAATAAGGGAAGTGGAATAATTCTCAATAGCCCATATCCTATAAACCGAATCGAATCTCCACTAATAAAGGAAGTAGAATAATTCACAATAATTGCTTTCTAATTATCCCTTATTAATCTGACAGCGATAAGGGAAGAAAATCTCTCATCCAATAAGAGAGAGTCTCGGTAGGATTCATCAAATTGGGAAAGTCACCCACTATAAATACCAGCCACCATCTGAAAGGCACGCGACAAACCCATTCCCGCAGCCGATCTTCTCTTCCACCGGAAAAGAACTGACTCAGGACGGAGAGGAAACTGGCGAGCCCCCAAGCCGATCCTTTTGTTTCTGTTTTACAGAGGAGCCCGATGATCCGTAGTCACGACCGGGCTCCAAGACCCAAAGACGCCCAAAATTCCTGGCCTGGGCTTGAAAAGCATCATCGCCATACCGTCTGTGGAACGACTTACCTTTACAAATAAACTCGACTCTCAATGACCCGATAGTATCAACTCGTAACACGCAGATTGCCGCCTAATCCTCCAAGAATGCAAGACCAGCAAGGCAACAAAGATAGCCGACCTCTTGCAGGCGCACTGGAAACTATACACGATAACACAAACGAGATGGAGGCACTCCGTCTCACCAACCAACGATAAGGGAATTAGAGCAACTCACCGTGCATTGCATGCAACGTCACAGAAGTGCCATTAAGCCCAAGAAGGCCACACTACTCCTGAAGAACAACCACACTCTCGCCCCTCCCAAGAGGCGTAAATAGAAGCAAGATCCAACAGCCAGTGGCACGAGTTTCCACTTAACCCCCCTGCAGAGGGAGCCAGAACGTTAATACTTAACGCGTTTAAACAATGAGCGCCTCATCAAGAAGGAATCTGGGAGCGATCAAGGAGCGAGGTTCAAGGCATCCAATCAGAGCTCACCCACATGAAGGAAGTCGTAAAGGGCCGAGCTCCAAACTCTATGGACACCTCAGGCAAGAACCGAGTCCCCCCGCTCAGCCGAGGTAATCGATTTCCTTCCGAAGAAAGTTCGACGCCGCAAATAGAAGCGCTCGATGGAGCCGGCGATCCCGCTTGACCATCTTAATACTTATAAGAACCGTGATGGAGCCGCATGGGTATCAAGACCTCGCACGATGCGTAGCCTTCTATCACGCTAAAAGGCCCGGGCATTGGCCGGGTTTAACAGTTCCCACCATCGCCAATCTCCCATTTAAAGAGTTTCCATCGCATTCGCCTCCCAATTTTATCCGAGCTGTGACATACAGAAGCCGAAAGTTATCACCTGTCAGTCTATAAAGCGTAACTCCACAAGAAAGCTTCGAGGTCTTATGTCCGAGGTTCAATCGCCGAGTCATTAAAGGTAGATGTTCCAGATTTATGAAGTTCCCGCTATCACCGCATTCATCGGGCCGGCTAGGAGTACAACAAGACTTAATGTTTTCCATCTCTAAAGAATCCTCGTGCAAGCATGATCGAGGTGTTGCAAAGCAGAAGTACATTAACTACAAGAAGCCCTATATCCAAGAGAGAAAGCCTTCAACCCACAAGGAGAAAAACAGATCGACAAGCAACGGAGTGGCCTCAGGAGTAATTACAAGAAAAAGGCTTATAATAACATGGTATTTTGTCGACTTTAATGTCATATATGTTATTATATATTGTTTTAATATACTACAATGACTTTTATAATTCTTATGGAAACAACCATGACATATATGTAAATTCAAAATTGTGAACATCATCTACCATGTGGCTAGCTTGACTAAAATGATAAATCAAGGTATCATAGCAAATTATCCAAGGTATCGGTGGTATTTATAAAAATGTCTCCTCATCTCGTCAAACCTAAAATTCATCTGGGAGCTTACAAAGATGTAACTCCTCGTTTGAACCCTAGCCAACCAAAAATCATCTTTTTTATTACCATTATTAAAATCATATTATGGTGACCTTTATCATCATCTATAACGAAAGATCTTCATTTTGATTCATGGGCTCAACTATTGTCAGTAAGGATTTTCCGTTTAGACCCTCAAAGGTATAAAGTGTAGCTTGAGTTTCATAATCTTCTTGAAATGGGTATGTTTTTTAGCTTAGAAATAACTCTTCAAGTTATAAATCGAGTAGCTTAGTGGTTTCTCATTTGAAATCATATTGTTTCAGATCAAATGGGTTCTTCTTCCTTGGTATATTCATAGCTTCAATGAGTTTTTACCTCAGAGGTAAACCGAAGGTGCAAAAATGGATGAGCTTACTGTCATCTCCAAAATCTAGATGTGGGATGTATAACTGGCTATTATTGTTGTGGATTTTTAAACCTTGAGGTCTCAAATTAAAGTTTTGATTCCTTACGTGTCTTCTCGAAATGGGTACATCGGGTTTAGGAAATGGTAGGCGCCTAAACTCTCTATCTGACCAGTTCAATAATGGGAAATGTGGGTGGACATAGCGTAGGAAAATGGGGGGAAGGGACAAACTTTATAAACAAACATGCAAAGAAAAGCACACGAGGGCAAGAGAAAGGAGAGAAGGGAGGTCGAGATGAGAGTTTTCTGGCTCTCGTGAGGTGGAGGCTGGTATGGACAAATCGGAGTGGAGCCACAAAGCAGCTAAAAAGGAAGAAAAGCAGAGGAGGATCATAACAAAATGGAGAAAATTCCAATAAGCAA